>MDKH01226271.1:0-83155 GCA_005239495.1 Nicotiana undulata
ACCGAAATACCGAACCGAAATTCTTAAATACCGAACCGAAATACCGAATGCCCACCCCTAGTACTCACGCCCTTTCCTGCGCATGTTTTTCCCATGTGCAGATCCAGGTGCCAGCATTCAGTATCGTGGTTAGACGCGTAGCAGCAGCTGATTCTGGAGACCACGAGGTAATTTTGCCCCGTCCGCAAAATCTCACGTGTCCCCATCTGCTCTACTATAGTCATAGGAGATAGACATACATACGTTTTCTTATTTCCGTTGTATAGAGTTGTAGTTGTATAAAACTTGTGACTTGGTGATATTTCGGGTTTTGGGGTAGTTGAAAGCTGTAAATGTCGAGCGGCTAAAGTTTTAGAGTTATTGCTACATATTTACTGTTTTGTTACTGTTTGTCTTACTTTTCGCATATTTTAGGCTTACCTAGTCATAGGAACTAGGTGCCGTCACGAGTCCGTTCGGAGGGTTAATTCGGGTCGTGAAAATACAAGCATGACGAACTATACCAAATAAGAGAGAAAGCACACGAAAGCAAATTAGAGTGATGTAGTCAGATTTTTACTGCTTTAATTTATATTTCATCAACTAAATGTTCTAAATATTAATGCGGTTAAAATATTACTATTTCTTACACAAAGTTTCTACTAAATGACAATAATTCTATATACGACGTGGCAACGCACGTCTATAGAAACTAGTACTATATTAAAAAGACGAATGCCTTTAGCGAAATGACGTTCGTCTTTTTTACTCTTTAAAAATATATATCATATTGGATAAAATTATAATTTGAGTTATTTTTCAAATATTTAGGAATTCAAAATCAATTAAAAGCTATCTTATTAAATTATTCCTTATTTGAATTAAGTCCAAAGTCCTAATATTTAGGATATTAAAATCAATTAAAATTTTCTTTATATAAATCGTTAAAAAAGAAAAAGGGAAAACTATCGACAATCTAAAAATATGAACTAAAACACAAAATCATATAAAAGCATATACGTAAAAATAATCATTATACTACCTTTCCAACAAAGAAACTCCACAATAGTGTTTGTGTTTTTGTCCGTTTATTTCAATCAAACAAGGTCAAGTTCGCATATATATTTCCTTTCATATCAACTATTGGTCATTTTTAAATTTCAATAGATAACTATTTTATATAAAATCCTTGGTAATAATAGCAATAATAATAATAATAACAATAATTATTACATAATATTCGAAAACACCGATCAGTATTGAAAAAATCACTAACAAAATATTTAAGTGGTCGACAAGAGTCAAGTACATTAATGATTTTACAAACACAAAAATTAAAAAATTGAAATATCAAATTAATTTTTTGACTCTTCGATAATATAATTAAGATAGCAGTATAATTATAATTAATTATTTAAAATTGGATGAGCTAATATGAATAATTTAAATCAACAAAAAATATTTATTTTCTTTAATGTTGCGAACAAATAATTAAGCGTTTGAATTAACAAATTAACAAAAATCAGTTTAATTATATTTCATATTCATCATATAAGTAAAATTATTTTCAAATTAAAAAATCGAATATACATAAATTTATTTTGATAAGTATAGCATTAACATATGGCAAAATTGGTTATAATAATATTAAGAGTCAAATTCGTAAAAGAAAACAAACTTGAAGCAATCAGGAGAAAACAATAGAAGACAAAGTATATTCTAAAGTAGTTGTCATTTATTATTATTATTATTATTATTATTATTATTATTATTATTATTATTATTTATGATATATATTAAATTATTTTGATGTAAAAAATATAAGTTATTTAGACATTACGTTTCCTCTTATCAAATTTTTTAACCTCTTCATTCCCAAAATGGCAGAGAAATTCACTTTTTTAAAATTTATTTTATTTGACAAATCTTTGTTGGTAATAGTATTTACAGTTTTTTTTATTATATTTGTATTAAATAAAAGAATAACAATATTCTTTAATAAGATATTTCTATAGAAGTCCTCAGAAACCACAATAAGGCATCTACGAACTTTTATGAAAAGAATTCTTTCTTCATTGAGCCAGTTAAATAAAATATTTAGTAGTCATCATTTTTCAAGAACTTATTTACTTTTTGTTAATTTTTATTTTAGAAGTCAAACACATTGTTTATTAATTTTTTTAGTAATTTTTTAAAAAAGTGTATTTTATTTATATAGGGATACACACGTAAATAACGTACTCTAAGACTACTATATATATAAGAAAATAATACCTAAAAAGCTTAAGATTTAATACAATGACTAATAGTTGTAGCATATATGTATGAGTTCATAAAAGGTCAATTCAAATAATTTTGTTCTGCACTGTGCGCGAATAAAACTAGACACATATATATAAACGAATTTTCTCAAATAATTCTTATATTCATAAATTCTGCATTTATAACATATTTTCATTGAACTCGTCACATGCACTACGTTCCTCCTTGTCTCGTTCTGAAGAATCATACTAATTCACCTATACCATATTTATCTAATAAATAATTATTCATATAAAAATATACAAAAGAAAGTTGGGCGTACCTATGCAGCATATAACGATCTTCCTTTTTTCACTGCCAACCTTGTCATATTTTCTAGGGGTTCAAATTATCTTTCGTTGAAAAATAACTCCCGAAACAATGAACTTCCATGGTGATTTTTTTGGGGTGATGTTAAGCTATCATATTAGATGGGTGTCTTAAAACCATATTTTGAAGTTCCCTTGGCTTTAATTTTTTTTTTTTTTTGTCATCCACATTGGTTTTATTACGCGCTTTGCGCGTGTACCATATCCCGATGAGTGTTTTAAAAAAAAATTATATTAAAAATTATTTTAGATTAAAATAAAAATATAAGCTCCAGAATTGATAAATATCTATTCTATAAAGCTAACTCAACGACGAGTGGCTAGCGTATAAAAAAGTATTACTTGTATGTTGTCAAATTTTATAATATAGAAAGATGTCGGTCCACATGGATTGGGCAATCTATTCTTACAAATAAGTTTTGTTTAAATTACTATTTGAGAAAGTATGGGGTGGTGAATTGATTAACAAACAATCAATAAATAAATAAAGTAGCAACGAAAAAAATTAAAAATTATTTTCTTTCACAAATATGATTAAAAGAAAGTGTTGGGATCCTGACTTCACTTGATATTGCAATTATAACAATTTATATTCCCACAAATATATGAATATCTCTGGCGGTTAACATTCACATATTATCACTTAAATCTATTAGTTAGTCCTGCTCTTTCGATTACACAACTTAACTATCAAAATAAGTAATATTAAGAGCAAGGAATATATGTCAAAACTAAAACATGCTTCTTTTATTTTGGCGAGCCTCTTTCGATTAACTCACTTGTTATAACTAATTAATAATTGAATTGCTCTTGCGATTACAATCCTTAATATCATCATAGTTATATATTGCAGCAGGTAATTAACATTTCGGCAACAACTTGTATACTAAAATTAACTGTATTACTTATTTTACTCTTTCGATTACAAAAATTTATACAAACTTAAATAGATGTTGTGAAATCCAGTTAATATCTACTGCTGAAGCAGATGATAAATATAAAGTTTCAGGCCAAACATGTGAAGTTGAAGAATAATTACTACTTTTATAAATTAATATCAAGCTTCATCATTTTTCCAGCACGAGAAAAATTACTCCATAGTGAAGTAATTACAACCAGAAAATAAACTCTCCCTATTTAATTATTATCAGAAAATAAAATGACGATGAATGGTGGAGTTTTTTTTAATTTAAAACACAAAATAAAACTAGCCAATTCAAAGTTGGCTTCACAATAACGTATACATTTAACAAAGAAGCTAAAGAGGAAAAGAACTAAAAAGCAACTAAATTGGCAATTTATTTACACCAAATTTGTCCTTCTCTGAAAGATGTCTCAAGCCAAGGAAATGGTTTCTTTATATAGTTGTAAGAGCTCTTGTTTTGAAGTCTTGTTTAATAGATTTATTAACCATTTGCATTTGCCACTTGCATTGTTGTCTTCTAATTGCTAGACAAAGATTCTAGTTGGAATATTCCTATGTCCACTTGCTGCTCCAACATGAAATTTGTTTATAATTTGCTATAATAAAAGAATTCTTCCTTTTCTTATATCAGTGTCGGCTCTCGTTCATGAAATTTCCTTTGCATTTTGGTTTCTTTTCTTCTTTCTCTTCTTTTTTTTCTTTTCATCTTTTTCTTATAGAAAGATGACATTGGCTGCAAATAAGAAGGATTATTATAAAGTAAAATACCAAAACTCGAATAAACGTTAGTCCTTTTCACTCTTATTTTGATGCTATCACTCAATAAAAAAAGAAATTGTGCTCCGTAAAATTCATCGATCATAAAATTTCATATATTTAACTTAAACTTAGTTTCAGTTCTATAATTTTATCATCTCAACTTCACAAACTATTATGCCTCCTTTTTAGTTTATGCAAGAACATATATAATATGACGATTTGAGAGTTTTTTTATTTTTTTTCCTGTAAAACTATTTTAATGTAACGACCTGATCGGTCGTTTTGAGAGTATTAGCCCCGATCCTCTATTTACTGCTTCTCCTATATTATTTTATTCATATGCAACTTGTCGGGAAGATTTTTTTTGGGTTTGGAGTGAATTGGGACACATAGTCCCTAAAATGGAAGCTTAAGTTCTAGGAATTTGACCGTAGTTGGAATTATGCGTAGATAACTCCGGAATGGAGTTTCGTCGGTTCCGTTAAGTCCGCTGGGTGATTTTGGACTTAGCAGCGTGTCCGAATTGTGATTTGGAGTCTGTAGCTGAATTAGGCTTGAAATGGCGAAAGTTGATTTTTTGGGAAGTTTGACTGGGAGTGAACTTTTTGATATTAGAGTCATATTTCAATTAGTTGGAATAGGTCCATAATGTCAATCATGACTTGTGTGCAAAATTTGAGTTCAATCGGATGAGATTTGATAGATTTCGGCATCGGTTGTGGAAGTTTGATGTTTTGAAGTTCATTAAGCTTGAATTGGGGTGTGATTCATGTTTGTAACATTGTTTGATGTGATTTGAAGGCTCGACTAAGTTCGTATGATGATTTAGGACTTATCGGTATGTTCGGTTAAGGTCCCGGGGCCTCGAGTGGATTCCGGGTTGTTAACGGACTAGAATTGTACTTGTGAGTATTGCCGAAGCATTACAGCTTCTGGTGTTATCGCACCTGCGATGGGGTTACCGCTGGTGCGAAATCGCATGTGCGAGAGGAGGATCGCAGGTGCCGTCCGGAGGATCTTGGCATGTGGTCGCAGATGTAACGTGAAGTCCGCAAAAGCGGAGTCGCTTCAGCGGAAGGATGAACGCAGAAGCGGAGAGGCCTGGGAGGCTTGTGGATCGCAGAAGCGGGCTCGCAGGTGCGGTACCTGATCCACAGAAGCGAAAACCCTTGCCATAAGTGGAATACGCACCTGCAATGGTTTTTCCGCAAGTGCGGCATCGCAGGTCCGACTGGTAGACCGCAGGAGCGAGATCGCTTGTCAGAAAAGGGCCAATTTCTTGACTCATTGTTTTGTTATATTCCACTAATCTATCATTAATTTCATCATTTAATTAAGGTTTTGGGTTAAGAAATTTGGGGGAAAAGTTGAAAAGTTGTTCAACCAAATTTTGGTATCGGATTTGAGTAATTTTTATATGGGTGAACTCGTGGTTGAATGGTTGTTCATTTTTTGTGACTTTTATCCGATTTCAAGCCGTGGGCTCGGGCGACTTTTTGGGGCGAATTTCTTTTCTTTCTAAAGTCTTGATTTCATTAGTTAGATTTGTTTCTTATAGTTATATTTATGATATGTAATTGCTTTTAGCTAGATTTGGGCTATTCGGAGTTAGAAAGTCGAGGAAAAGGCATTCTTGTTGATTGATTGAGCTTGTCTTGAGGTAAGTGTCTTGCCTAGCCTTGTGTGGAAGAAATCCCCTTAGGATTTGGAACTATTGTGATAATTCTGTAATATGTGAGTGTCGTGTACGCGAGGTGACAAGTGCGTACACGATCTAATTGTTGTAAAATCCGGTTTTTACTGAACAAACTTGTTATATATTAAATGAGTTATCTCAGCATGTGTAGTTATCCTGTTTAGCCTAATATCGCATGTCTATGTATCTTGAATGCTTATTTGAAATCCGTGCATCATGCTTAGTTGAATCTTGTTTCCTTGACTTGTATTTAGTCTTAACCTTTAGGATTTCTTGTTGTTAATTGTTGTTTCCATCGATTCGAGTTGTGTGTTTACTTTTGAGACTACGAGGTGGTACCTTGGGAGATCCCCCACTGCATATTTATTTTTGGACTGCGAGGCGGTATCTCGGGAGATCCCCTGTTGAGTATTACTTTTGGGACTACGAGGTGGTACCTCGGGAGTGCCTTTGTTGTTTATCCCTACGTACTATGTTGTTCCCTTACTGAAATTCCTTCTTGTTAAATTTTTAGCCTTTTATTATATATCTATATCTTCTGTCTTAAATTATTATATCCTAGTAAGGCCCTGACCTGACCTCATCACTACTCTAGCGATGTTAGGCTTAACACATACTGGGTACCGTTGTGGTGTACTCATGTTAGTCTTCTGCACATGTTTTGTGCGAAGATCCAGGAACCTCCTACCAGCCCGCTATTAGCTGAGAGTACTTGCTACTGCTTCAGAGACTTCAAGGTATATCTGCTAGCGTCCGCAGACTTTAGAGTCCCCCTCTATCCCTTTATGTTGTTCCCCCTTTATCTTTTTCCTAGTTACTGACGTATAGAGATAGTTAGAACAAATTCTTAGAGCTTGTTACTAGTGGTACCGCGTCTTTGGGGAGATGTTTATACTCAGAGTTGTTGTTTTCCTTGTACATGTCGAGCGGCTGTTTTCCAACTTTAGATATATATACTTGTTATTTTTAAGGTTTAGTCGTTATTTCTATTATCATTTCAGTTATTCTGCAACTGTTAGGCTTACCTAGTCTTAGAGGCTAGGTGCCGTCACGAAATCTTACGGAGAGAGATTTGGTTCGTGACAAGTTGGGATCAGAGCTCAAAGTTCATAGGTGTTATGAGTCAAAAGCAGGTTTAGTAGACTGTCACGAATCGGTACTGAGACGTCTGTACTTATCTTTGGGAGGCTATGAAACTATTAGGAAAATTTTACTTCTTTGATTCCCTTCGGTGCGAATATGTTGACATCAGAATTCTAAACTTCAGTCTTCTATTCTCTCATAGATGGTGGGGACACATACAACTGCATCAGATGATCAACCACCGGCACCCCCTACTGGAGCCGCAAGAGGCCGGGGTCGGGGTAGATGCCGAAGACGCCCACGTGGTGTAGCCAGAGCACCCGTACGAGCTACTACCGAGGAGCTACCAGTAGCTCCAGTTAGGGCGCAGGCACCTGAGACGCTTGTCACTGCACCAGCTCTTCAGGAGACCCATGCACAGTTCCTGAGCATGTTCAGTACTCTAGCTCAGACAAGGTTGATTCCACTTGCTCCTACCACATCTCAGGTGAAGGGAGGAGCACAGACTCCTGTTGCTCGTACCCTAGAGAAGCGGGTTTAGGTCGACCAAGTTCTAGAGGCCATACTAGTGCAGTCGATAGCCCCAGTTTGGACCGAGGGTAGGGCAACAATTTTCGAGGAGCAACTCAGGCTCGAGAGGTACAAAAGTACCACCCTCCTACTTTCAGTGGCCTGTTGTCAGAGGATGCCCACGGTTTTCTTGAGGAGTGCCATCGTATCCTCTGTACTATGGGTGTTGGAGTCTAGTGGGGTTTCTTTCACTATGTTCTAGCTTGGAGGAATGACTTATCAGTGATGGCGTGCTTATGAGTTTGGGAGTCCGGATGAGGAAGCGTCACTCACTTGGACTCAGGTCTCAGATATGTTCTTTAGGGAGTGTTCCCAGAGTCTTAGATATGCATAGAGCGCAGAGTTTGAGAAGTTGTGCCAAGGTTCTATGACTTTGTCAGAATATGCGGTTCGCTTTAGTAATTTTTCTAGACATGCACCAGCCTTGGTTGCTACAGTTCGAGAGAGGGTCTATCGATTTATCGAGGGGCCTAACTCCAGTATTAGATTTAGCATGGCCCGAGAGTTAGAGATGGACATCGCATACCAGCAGGTAGTGTTGATTACTAGGAGATTGAAGGGTATGATGATTCGGGAGAGGGAGGAGAGAGAGGCCAAGAGGTCTCGAGAGTCTTGCACTTATACTGGTACTCATGCCCCAGCGGCAGCTCATCATGGTATGGGCTATGTGAGTCGCCCTGTTCATTCAGGACTTCCAACCGCCAGTAGTATTCCGGCCACTCCTAGGCCCCAAGATCCTTATTATGCACCGCCATTATCTAGTGTACCTCCTGCATGGGGTGCTTTCAGCGGTCAATCCAGCCGACCTGACCCGAGCAAGCCATAGCAGCCACGCCCTGGGAGAGCTTGTTTTGAATGCGGCGACACTCACCATATGGTGAGGGATTTCCCTAGACTTAGGAGGGGTGCACCTACACAGACTATTCAGGCACTGCGTGCTCCACTAGGTCCCTAAACTATGATTACAGCACCAACTACCACTCAACCTGTTCAGCCAGCTCGAAGTGGAGGCCGGGCAGGTGGAGGTCGCCCTAGAGGGGTAGGCCAGGCCAGATATTATTCTCTTCCTGCTCGTACGGTGGCAATTGCATTCGACTCTCTCATTACAGGTATTATTCCGGTCTATCGTAGAGATGCATCAGTCTAATTTGATCCGGTCTTCACTTATTCCTATGTATCATCTTATTTTGCTCCGTATTTGGGTGTATCCCATGATTCTTATGAGTTATCCTATTTATGTGTCTACACCTGCGGGAGATTCTATTGTTGTTGACCGTATGTATCTGTCGTGTTTGGTTGTTCTTAGTGGATTTGTGACCAGGGTTGATTTATTATTGCTTAGTATGGTAGACTGATATTATTTTGGGCATGTACGGGTTGTCTCCCCATTATACTATTCTTAATTGTCACGCCAAGACCGTGACGCTGGCTATGCAAGGATTACCATGATTAGAGTGGATACGTACCTTAGATTACATTCCTAGCAGAGTTATTTTATTTCTAAAGGCTCAACGAACGGCTGAGAAGGGGCGTGACACATATCTAGCTTATGTGAAAGATGTAGTATTGATACCCCTAGAGTTGAGTCAGTTCCAGTAGTGAGGGATTATCCATATGTATTTCCAGCTGATCTTCCAGGCATGCCGCCTGACAGGGATATTGACTTGTTACCGGGCACTCAGCCCATATATATTCCTCCATCTTGTATGTCTTTGCCTGTGTTGAAGGAGTAGTTGCAAGAGTTTCTTGATAAGGGCTTGATTCGTCCCGGTGTGTCACCTTGGGGTGCCCCAGTCTTGTTTGTGAAGAAGAAGGATGGGTCTATGCGTATGTGCATTGATTATCGCTTGTTGAACAAAGTTATAGTGAGAGCAGGTATCCATTGCCTCGTATTGATGAACTATTTGAACAACTACAGGGTGCCAGAGTGTGTTTCAAGATTAACCTGTGTTCAGGCTATAATCAGTTTAATATTCGAGAGCCAGATATCCCGAAGACTGCTTTCAGGACTCGGTATAGTCACTTCGAGTTCCTTGTGATGTCATTTGGGCTGACCAACGCCCCAACAACATTCATGCATTTGATGCACAGTGTATTTCAGCATCATTCATGCATTTGTCCCTTCCCTGGTGACAACATGGCCCAAAAAGGTAACAAAATTCTCATTTTGAGAACTTTGCATACAATTGGTGCTGATGAAGAGTCTGCAGAACTTCCATGAGGTGATTAGCATGATCTTCCTGACTTCGTGAATAAACAAGGATATCGTCGATGAATACTATCACAAAAGAGTCAAGAAAGGGCTTGAAGACCCGATTCATAAGGTCCATGAAAGTTGTTGGGGCGTTGGTTAGCCCAAAAGACATTACCAAGAATTCAAAATGCCCATATCGAGTCCTGAAGGCGGCCTTAGGAATATCCTGCTCCCTGATCTTTAGTTGGTGATACCCAGACCGCAAATCAATCTTTGAGAAGAACCTAGCACCTTGCAATTGATCGAACAAATCATCTATCTGAAGCAATTGGTACTTGTTTTTTATTATGACCTTGTTGAGCTGGCGGTAGTCAATACACATTCGCAGTGATCCATCTTTCTTTATGACAAAAAGAGCCGGTGCGCCCCAAGGAGACACACTTGGCCGAATGAAACCCTTTTCTAGAAGATCCTTCAGCTTCTCCTTTAACTCCCTCAATTCCGTTGGCGCCATCCTGTAGGGTGGAATATATATTGGCTGCGTGTCTGCAATAAATCAATCCCGAAATCGATCTCTCTTTCTGGTGGAATCCCAGGAAGGTCATCCGGAAAAACATCAAGGAATTCATTCACAATAGGCACGGACTCGGGAGCAGGCACCGCAGAAGTGGTGTCCGCAACCCGGACCAAATAGTAGATGCACCCCTTTCTGATAATTTTTGAGGCCTTAAGGTAGGAAATAAACCTACCTCTCGGCGTAATATTATTCCCTTCCCACTCAATAGCTGGCTCATTAGGAAACTCAAGCCTCATAATTCTTGTTCGGCAGTCGAGTTTAGAAAAAAATGAATAGAGTCAATCCATCCCCATTATTACATCAAAATCAACCATCCCTAGCTTAATAAGATCGGTTGTGGTATCCCGACCACACACTGTGACAACACAATTCCTATAGAATCGCGGGGCTGTAATATATTCACCAACCGAAATCGACACTGAGAACGGCTCATGAAGTTGTTCTGGTTCTATCCCAAAACTTGAAGCAATAAATGGAGTAACATATGACAAAGAAGACACGGGATCAATAAGGGCATACACATCAGGAGATTGAACAGTCAGTATACCTGTGATGACATCTGGAGAAGCTTCTGCACTATGACGACCACTGAGGGCATAGAACCGGTTGGGTCCTCCCGTACCCCGTGCACCACCCCTAGCTGCACCATGCCCTGCTGGTGTGGAAGGGCCTCGGGCTGGAGGGCGTTCTGAGGATGTAGCAACTGAAGAGCTGGATAGCTGGGCGGTGCCCCTACCTATGCCCTACAACCTTGTTTGAGGACCTCAAACTCTGAAGCACGAGCTTCCCTAGTCTCAGCGGGCAATAAATGGTCTATAAAGGCATTTGAAAACTCACTCCACCTCGTCGGAGGGATCCCCTCCTCACGGGAATCCTCCCACATCTCAAACCAATAATACGCCTCCCCTTTAAAACGATAAGAGGCAAACTCTACTCCCTCCGTTTCAGTAGCACGCATAACTCGGAGGGTCTTGTGCATCTCATCAATAAAGTCCTGAGGGTCGGCCTCGGGGTCGGTACCTGTGAACTCTGGAGGGGCTAACTGAAGGAACCTGTTAACCCTGGAACCGGAAAAAATCTCCTTGCCCGCTAGAGGATATGGGGGCAACATTGGACCTCTAGGCTTGAGAAGCCACCAACTGAGTCAGCATCTAGATAGCTCCCCTAAGATGCCCATCAGAAATACCGGGACTGGAGGCCGGGGCTGGAGGAGGATCAGGATTATCAGCGGGAGGGATTGTGGCACCCTCCGTTGGAGTAGGAGTTGGTATGGTCCGGTCTGGTGTGGAGGAATTAGGCTGATTCATCGTCGAGGAATTATTCTCACCCGCGTCATTCAATTGGGAATCAGTGGCCACTCCTAGGGTGGCATTGGCCTGTTGGCCGAGTTGTGATTTCTTCCTGGGTGCCATTTACTGAAAGTTAAAGCAATGCACGAGTTAGATAGAGCCAACCACACCTTTCACTCCATCGCATGATTCAGAATAACAATGAAGGGTAGTATTCCTAAATGCCCAAGCAGCCCCCTAATTATAGATGTGGTCGACAACACACCGATAAGAAGGGCTCTACTAGGGACGGCTCCGAGACATCCTAGGAAACTTTAAAACCTTAGGCTCTGATACCAAGTTTGTCACGCCCCAAAATCGAGGGACGGGACCGGCGCCTAACAGAGTGACCCGGTCAAGCAAGCCTGATTAGCCTTTCCTACCCGACTCGTTCCTCCTCGTGTTTATATCATACATTATTTACATGAGGTAGCAAGAGATAAATCAAAAGCATATATATATTCATAACATTAAGTCCATTTTCCTCTTTCACTATTACCAGCATTAGACCTTTCAAAACATACATATTAATTACAATATTCGCGATACGGAATCACGGTTACGAGTAAATACAACAACTACCCAAAATATATTCACAACCGACATAAGTGTATACAGAGCCTCTAAGAGTTCGGAGAAATATACATAGACCTGCCGGCAACAAGGCCCCGACTATACCTCAAAATGGAACAACATGTACGAAAGAGAACAACATATATCTACACATGGCCCCGGAAGGAGATGGGGCTCACCAAGACTGCTGAAAGGAGGAGGAGAGGGCACCACTATCGACGATCGGCGCTACCAGCAACAGAACCACCTACATCCATAAGAAGATGTAGCGCCTCCGGCAAAAGGGACGTTAGTACCATCGAATAGTACTAGAAATTAACAAAAATCTGGAAATTAAGGTTGATGGGGTAGAAGGTTACCTCTTGTAGTGAAGAAATGGTGTCCTACTCGATTAAGTCAGGCTTGAGCAGTGATGGAGGATCAAATTTGATGAAGTTGGGACTCTCTCTCACTAGAACCCACTCTCTCCTCTCTCTAATTTATCAGAATATGGTTAGAAATAAGAGGGATGGGTGTTATATTGGCTTGGGGGTCGGGTTTTAAAAATTAGAAAATAGGAGCCCCGATGCAGGTTTGCTGTCCGGAATGCAATCGCATTTCGGTTATGCGTTCCGCAAACTTGCCGCATTATTGGCCTTCTGCTGGGCCAAAAGGAAATGGAATATGCCCGGGTATGCGGCAACTATGCGGCCCGCATACCTATTATGTGATCGCATAGTGCGCCACATAACTCCCTCCATAAAAACTCAGGTTCAATTACGCGACAACTATGTGGCCCACATACATGATATGCGATCGCATTTTGGGCCGCATAGCTGCCCGCAAAATGGACAGCAATCTGTCCAACTATGTGACCACTATGCGGTCTGCATACTTGATATGCGATCGCATAGTGGACCGCAGATTTGCACAAACTTGAAAAATTCTATCCTCTAAGTCTTGGGGTACTTTTCACTCCAAAAAGGTCCGATTTACGAATTTCTATAGTTATATCAACATGGGTATCTATCCGAGCATCGTTTTTAGTTAAGAATTATATGGTTCTTTACAGATTATTGGCCTGTTCGAGGTGTTGCGTCGTGTTGGGGAGGTTGCTTACAAGCTCGCCTTGCCTCCTAGTCTAGAAGGAGTGCATTCAATATTCCATGTTTCTATGCTCCGGAAGTATAACGGCGATCCGTTCCATGTGTTAGATTTTAACTTAGTCCAGTTAGATAAAGATTTGTCTTATGTTGAGGAGCCATTCAACAAGTACGTTCGAAAGTTGAGGCCAAAGTACATTGCTTCACTGAAGGTTCAGTGGAGGGGTCACTTGGTCGAGGAGTCGACTTGGTATACCGAGCATGATATGTGTGGCCGTTATCCTCTTCTTTTCACCACTTCAGGTATGTCTCTATGCTCGTTCGAGGATGTACGATTATTTTAAGAGGGGGAGGATATAATGACCCAGCCGGTTGTTTTGAGAGTATTAGCCCTGATCTCCTATTTACTGCTTCCCCTGTATCATTTTATGCTTATGTGGCTTGCAGGGAAGATTTGTTTTTAGTTTTGGAGAGAATTGGGACACTTAGTACCTAAAATGGAAGTTTAAGTTTTAGGAATTTGACCGTAGTTGGAATTGTGTGAAGACGACTCTAGAATAGAGTTTTGTCGATTCTGTTAGCTCTGTTGGGTGATTTTAGACTTAGGAGCGTGTCTGGACTGCAATTTGGAGGTCCGTAGTTGAGTTGGGCTTGAAATGGCGAAAGTTGGATTTTTGAAAAGTTTGACCGAGAGTGGACTTTTTGATATCGGGGAATAATTCTGATTTCAGATGTTGGAGTAGGTCCGTAATGTCAATTATGACTTGTGTGCAAAATTCGAGGTAAATCAGACGTGATTTATTAGGTTTCGGCATCGGTTGTGGAAGTTTGAATTTTTGAGTTCATTAGGCTTGAATTGGGGTGAGATTCGTGTTTGTTATGTTGTTTGATGTGATTTGAAGGCTCGACTAAGTTCGTATGATGTTTTAGGACTTGTAGGTATGTTTGGTAAAGGTCCCGAGGGCATCTGGTGGATTCCGGGTGGTTAACAGACTAGAATTGGACTAGTGAGTATTGATGAAACATTACAACTTCAGGTGTCATCGCACGTGTGGTGGGGTGCTGCAGGTGCGGACTCGCACGTGCGAGAGGAGGATCACAAGTTCGGTCTGGAGGAGCTTGGCATGTGGTCGCAGATGCGACGTGAAGGCCGCAGAAGCGGAGTCGCTTTTGCGGAAAGATGAACGCATAAGCGGAGAGGCATGGGAGGCTTCTGGATTGCAGAAGCGGAAGGGTCTCCACAAAAGCGGGCCCGCAGGTGCGATACCTATTTCGTAGAAGCGGAACCTTGGCCATAAGTCAAATCCGCACTTGTAACGGTTTTTTCGCAGGTGCGGCATTGCAGGTGCGACTGGTAGACCAAATGAGTGAGATCGCTAGGCAGAAAAGGGCCATTTCGAGGGTTTGATCTCATTTTTATTTTGGGACTTAGAGAGCTCGGATTGAGGCAAAAATTTTGAGGGATTTTCAGAGGAAACTTTTGGGTAATGATTCTTGACTCATTTTTTGTTATATTCCACTAATATGTCGTTAATTTCATTAACTAAGGTTTTGGGTTGAGACATTTGGGGGAAATTTTTTAAAGTTTTTCAACCGGGTTTTGGTGTTTTGATTGAGATTTTGGTATCAGATTTGAGTAATTTTGGTATTGGTGAACTCGTGGTTGAATGAGTGTTCATATTTTGTGACTTTTACCCGATTCCGAGATGTGGGCCTTGTAACGACCCAGTCGGTCGTTTTGAGAGTTAGCGCCCCAATCCCCTAATAACTATTTTCCCCACGTTTATATCTGCTTATGGGACTCATAGGAATGATTAGTTGTGACTTTCGGAGAGTTTTTGGATACATAGTCCCTATATGTGAGTTTAAGCTTTAGAAATTGGAACGTAGTTGGAACTGTGTGAAGACGAATCCGGAATGTAATTTCGTCGACTCCGTTAGCTCCGCTGGGTGATTTCGGGGATAGGAGCATGTTTGGAATGTGCTTTCGAGGTTTGAATTAGATTTAGGCTTGCTTTGGCGAAAGTTAGAATTTAGGCGATTTCGGCCGATAGGTGAAATTTTGATATCGAGCTCGGAATGGAATTCCGAGAGTGTTTGTAGGTTCGTAGTGTCATTTATGACCTGTATGTAAAATTTGAGGTCTTTCGGATTAGTTTGATGTGTTTCGGCATCAGTTACAGATTTTGGAAATTTCATAAGTTCTTAGGCTTGAATCCATGTATAATTGGTAATTTTGATGTTATGTGATGTGTTTTGAAGGCTCGACTAAGTTTGGATAAGGTATTAGGACTGGTTGGTAAGTTTGGTTGAGGTCCTGGAGGCCTCAGGGATGTTTCAGATGCTCAACGGGATGATTTTGGACTTAGAAAACTAGTTGAAGCATTGTTGGTTATGGTGTCTTGCACCTGTGGAATGGGAGCCGCAGGTGCGGACACGCAGGTGTAGATATGGGCTTCGCATGTAAGATTTTGGTCAGGCGCAACCAGGCTCATAGGTGCGGACGGGGTTCCGCAGGTGCGGAGCCGTAGATGCGGCCTAGTGACCGCAGGTGCGGCCCCAGCCCTTTTAGTGATTTTTTGCACCTGCGATGCATTTTACGTAGGTGTGGGACCGCATGTGCGGTCCAAGAGGGGCCAGGTGCGGAATTACTGGGCTGTTTATACAAAATCTGAGGGCTTGAAATTCATATCTTCTAAAATGATTTGGAGCTCGGGATTTGGCGATTTTCAGTGGGTTTTGAGGAGAAGATTCATAGGTAACGATTTCTAACCTTATTTCACTAGTATATCATTAATCCATAGCAATTTCTTCAATATAATCAATGAATTGGATGAAAAATCATAAAAATGGGAGGAAGGTTCCCCAAGTAGAAATCTGAGCATTTTAGGAGATTTTGACGTCGGATTTTGATTATTCTTGTTTGAGTGAGTTCGTGAGTGAATGTGTGTTCTAAATTTGTAACTCTCACTCGATTCCGAGACGTGGTCCTGGGGGACATTTTGGGCAATTTTCCTAATTTCGCGTATTAGCTTCGAACTAATTAGCTTTATTGATTTCTTAAAGTGATATTTATATTATGCAATTGAGTTGAATATATTTGGGCCATTCAGAGACGGGTACTCGTGGCAAGAACGCGATTTCGAGTTGAGCAGAGCAATCGAGGTAAGTGGCTTGCCTAACTCTGTGTTGGGGACTTCCCCTTAGGTTGTCTTGATACTATTTGTTGTTTGGGCGTCGTGTACGTGAGGTGACGAGTACTTACACGGGCCCTTGTTGCTAAAATTCAATTTTTCCTATCCATGCCATAAATCATTTTTACTCTTATTTCACTGCTTAATGTGCTACTTGTGTAGTTAAGATTAGGAAGAAGCATGACTACCTGTTTTACCTAAATTCCCTATTTGATAAAATGTGCTCCATGTTAGATAGTCTTTATCTTGTTCCTGCCTGTGACTTTTTTTCCTGAACTGTTTAAATACACCTTATCCGGCATACCTTCGCATCGCATATTTAAATTGATACTACGGACGTATTCCGGGAGCTTTTCCCCTATATTGCATAGTTAAATTGGGACTACAGACGTATTTCGGGAGCTTTTCCCCTGTACTGCATATTTAAATTGGGATGACGGACGTATTCCGGGAGCTTTCCCCCTGTATTGCATATTTAAATTGGGACTACAGACGTATTCCGGGAGCTTTCCCCCCTGTACTGCATCTTTATATTTGGAACTACGGGACGTATCCCGGGAGATTCCACTTCGTGATATGTTGTGTTGAGCTGAGGGCTCTCTGTTGCTGTTTTACTTTCGGATTATGCATTTCTATTATTTACCTTAGAATTTATATCCTTCTGCACTATTTTTAAATTGTTTTACTTATGAAAATGTAACGACCTGGTCGGTCATTTTGAGAGTTAGCACCTCGATCCCCTGATACCTTATTCTCCCATGTCTATTTATGCTATTAGAACTTGTCGGAGCGTTGAGAGGTGAAATTCGGAGTGATTTTGGACACATAGTCCAAAAATGTGGATTTTAGCTTTAGAAATCGGGCCGTAGTTAGAATTGTGTGAAGACGGATCCGGAATGGAATTTTGTCGACTCTGTTAGCTCCGTTGGGTTATTTCAGAGTTAAGAGCATGTTCGGAATGTGTTTTCGAGGTCTGTTGTAGATTTAGGCTTGAATTGGCGAAAGTTAGAATTTCGGCGATTTCGGCCGATAGGTTAAATTTTGATATCGGGCTTGGAATAGAATTCGAAAGTGACAGCAGGTCCGTAATGTCATTTATGACCTGTGTGCAAAATTTGAGGTCATTCGGATGAGTTTTAACGTGATTCGGCATCGAATGTGGATTTTAGAAATTTCATATGTTCTTAGGCTTAAATCTATGCATAATTCATGATTTTGATGTAATGAGATGTGTGTTTTTAAAGCTCGACCAAGTTTGAATGAAGTACTAGGGTTGGTTGGTAGGTTTGATTGAAGTCCCGGGGGCCTCGGGTGTGTTTCGGGTGCTCAAACGGGCACTTTTGGCCTTAAACACATTGCTGGTTTTTCTTGTGTTACAGCAGCAGGTTTTCTTTTTCATTGCGATCGCGTGAGTAAGTCCGCGATCACGTAGTGTTAAGTTGAGGCCGACAGAAATTGTGCTTC
Organism: Nicotiana undulata; assembly: GCA_005239495.1. Classification (NCBI taxonomy): domain Eukaryota; kingdom Viridiplantae; phylum Streptophyta; class Magnoliopsida; order Solanales; family Solanaceae; genus Nicotiana; species Nicotiana undulata. Next base: position 18,055 of record MDKH01226271.1, read on the forward strand.
GAGATGGCACAAGCCCCTTCGCGATCGCAGTGGTTAGGACACTTGGTCTCCGCGATCGCATACCTAGAATCGCGATCGCACAGAACACCCTAGGCCTGTGGGAGATGAAATATTTACTCTACGCGGTCGCGTGAAGCCAGTCGCGATCGCGTAGCTTTGAGGAGAGAAGGTCCGCGATAGCAGACCTTTCATTGCGCTCACGTTGAAGGAATTTTGGGTGCGTGGTAGAATGCACTTCGCGATCGCGACAGTATGTCTGCAATCTCATAGAACAATGCCTGGGCAGATTCATTAAAACCCCAATTCGAGAGTTTAAGCCTATTTTCACATTTTTCAAATTTGAGAGCTCGGGAGGGGCGATTTTTGAAGACCTTTTCACCTGGGTAACTTGGGTAAGTGATCTCTATCCAACTTAGATCAATTTCCATGATTCCTAACTTAAATCTAGTCCTTAATTTTTGAATTTTGGTGGAAAATTTGGAAAAGAAATTGGATAAACTTCATAGGCCGAATTATTGAGTTTTGATTGAGGTTTTTACATCCGATTTGAGAGATTCTTTTATGGTTAGACTCGTGAGTGAATGAGTGTCCTGAATATATTCCGAGACGTGGGCCTAGGGGACTTTATGGGCGAATTTTCTTATTTCGCGTATTAGCTTCGAATTAATTAGCTATTTTGATCCCTTAAAGTTTTATTTACATTATGCAATCGAATTGATTAGATTTGGGCCACCCGGAGTCGGATACTCATGGTAAGAGCGTGATTTTGGGTTGAGTAGCGCAGTCGAGGTAAGTGGCTTGCCTAACTCTGTGTTGGGGACTTCCCATTAGGTTGTTTTGATTCTGTATTTGTTATATGGGCGTTGTGTACATGAGGTGACGAGTGCGTACATGAGCCATTGTTGGTAAAACTTCATTTTTTTCCTTTCATAACTTAAATCATTTACTCTTATTTCAATGTTTTCCTATCTTAACTGTATAGGGTAGCTTAGGAATGAACATGTCTACCTGCCTTACTTGAGTTACTCCTATTTGCTACTAATTGTACCATGTTTAGGTAGTTTTAGCTGTATTTTCTTGTGATTTCCTTCTGAATTGTTCAAATACATTGTATCCGGTATTGATTGCATTGCATATTTAAATTGGGACTACGGACTAGATTGCAGGAGCTTTTCCCCCTGTACTGCATAGCATATTTAAATTGGGACTACATACGAGATTCCGGGAGCTTTCCCCCCCTGTACTACATTGCTTAGTTGTTATTGAGATATATTTTGTGCTGAGCCGAGGGCTCCTTTTTACTATTTCTTTCAGCTTACCGTTTCTATTGTTTTTCCTTAGTTTATTATCTATACCTATTTAGATTTTAACTGTTTTTACTATAAACATCCAGTAGATCCTTAACCTGACCTCGTCACTACCTGGCCGGGGTTAGGCTTGGCACTTACTGGGTACCAATTGTGGAGTACTCATGCCCTTTCCTGTGCATGTTTTCCATGTGCAGATCCAAGTACCAGTACACAACATTTTGGCTAGGAGTACTTTAGCAGCTGCCAGGAGACCGCGAGGTAATTCTGCCGCATCCGCAGAATCCCACGAGTCCCCTTCTACTCTAGTATAGGCATATGAGACTTAAATACATTTTCCCCTTATTCCATTGTATAGAGCTACATTAGTACAGAGCTTGTGATCTTTGTGACATTCCGGGTTTTGAGAAGTGAAAGTTGTAAATGTCGAGCGACTGAGCTATATATTTCTTCTTCTTTTCGATTTCTAGGGTTATGTTGCTTTATTTTCCGCATGTTTTAGGCTTACCTAGTCGTAGAGACTAGGTGCCATCACGGGACCGTTCGGAGAGTAATTCGGGTCATGACAAGTTGGTACCAGAGCATCTAGGTTCATAGGAGTCACAAATCACAAGCCGATTTATTAGAGTCTCGTGGATCGGGGCAGAGACGTCTGTATCTATCTTCGAGAGGCTATGTAACTGTTAAGAACAATCATATTCTTTGGAATTCCTTATCGTGTTAGTTACTGTCATCAAAATTCTTAAACTCTATTATATTCTTGTTTACAGATGGTGCACACTCGTACCTGACGTACTAATGACCAGGCACCTGAGCCCCCCTACCAGAGCCGCCGGAGGTAGGGGCAAGGGCAGAGGACGAGCACGCGGTGCAGCCCGAGCACCGGCTAGAGAAGAGACGGAGGATCCCTCAGCAGCCACAGTTGGAGGGGCACAGGAGGTCCCTACTATTACTCCAGCCCTCTAGGAGACATTGGCTCAGTTCTTGAGTGCTTTCAGTACTCTGTCTCAAGCGGCAATACTCCCGATAGCTCCAGCTACATCCCAGGCCGGGGGAGGGGCACAGACTACCGCAGCCCGTACTCCTGCGTAGAGGGTTCATATTGGGCAGGTTCCAAAGTATATTGTTATGCCCCCAGCAGCTCCAGCTCAGCATGAGGCTAGGGTAGTTGTTACTGAGGCAGAGCTGCTCCGACTTGAGAGGTACAAGAAGTACCACCCACCTGAGTTCAGCGGACTAGCTTTGGATGACGCCCTAGGTTTTCTTGAGGAGTGTCATCGCATTCTCTGCACTATGGGTATTGTGGAGGCGAGTGGGGTTTCTTTTACCGCTTTCCAGCTAAGGGGAGCAGCCTATCAGTAGTGGCGTGCGTTTGAGCTGAGTAGTCCGGACGAGGTAGCTTCACTTACCTGGGCTCAGTTCTCCGATATGTTCTTACTTGAGTTTGTCCCTCAAAGCCTCAGGGATGCTTGGCGTGCAGAGTTTGAGCAGCTACGCTAGGGTACCATGACTATGTCAGAGTATGCAGTCTATTTCAGCGACTTGGCTCGTCATGCACCAGCTTTGGTTATCACTGTCAGAGAGAGGGTTCGACGCTTTATTGAGGGAATCCACCCCAGTATTCGGACCAGCATGGCTAGAGAGCTGGAGACAGATATCACTTACCAGCAGGCCGTGAGTATTTCCTGGAGGATTGAGAGTATGTTAGCCGGGGACAAGGAGGAGAGAGAGGCCAAGAGGCCTTGAGAGACTGGTCATTTTTAGGAGTTTGTGCACCAGAGGCACGCTATGGTAGGGGTTTTGTGAGTTGCCCCGTTTATTCATCTCTTCCAGCAGCCAGCGGTATTCCAGCTCCTCCTAGACCTCGGGAGCCTTATTATGCACCGTCAGTATCTTATGTGCCTTCTTCTCGAGGTGCTATCACCGGCCAGTCCAGTAGGCTAGTTCAGAGTCAACAGCAGCCGCCACATCCTCTGAGGGGTTGTTTTGGGTGTGGTGACCCTCGTCATGTGATCAGAGATTGCCCCAGTGCTAGGAAGGGTGCACCACCTCAGTCTTATCAGTCCCCACGTGCTCCACCTGGTCCTCCAGCTATTCTCCCAGCCCCAGCTGCTACCCCACCTTCTCAGACAGCTCGAGGTCGCCCTAGAGGGGGATGCCAGGCCAGATATTATGCTCTTCCAGCCCGTTCAGAGAACGTTGCTTCAGATTTGGTCATCACAGGTATTGTCCCTATTTGTCATAGGGAAGCATCCATAGTATTTGATCCGGGTTCTACGTACGCATATGTATATTCTTACTTTGCTTCACATTTGGGGATATCTCGGGATTATTTGAGTTCCCCCGTTTACGTTTCTACTCCCTTGGAAGATTCTATTATTGTGGACCACGTATATCGGTCGTGTCTGATAGTTATCAGTGGTTTTGAGACCAGGGTTGATCTATTACTACATAGTATGGTAGATTTCGATGTTATAATTGGCATGGATTGGTTGTCACCCCACTATGCTATTCATGATTGTCACGCCAAAATCGTGACGCTGGCTATGCCAGGATTACCGAGGTTAGAGTGGAGAGGTTCCTTAGAGTATACTCCCCACAGATTCTTTTCTTTTCTTAAGGCTCAACGGATGGTCGAAAAAGGGTGTGATGCGTATTTGGCTTATGTACGAGATGTTAGTGCTGAGACCCCTACAGTTGAGTCAGTTCCAGTTGTGAGGGACTATCCTGATGTATTTCCAGCTGATCTTCCAGGTATGCAGCCCCACAAAGATATTGATTTCGTCATTGACTTGTTGCCGGGCACTCATCCCATTTTTATTCCTCCCTATCGCATGGCTCCTCCTGAGTTGAAGGAATTTAAGGAGCAGTTGGAGGAGCTGCTTGATAAAAGTTTCATCAGGCTCAGTGTATCACCTTGGGGTGCTCCGGTATTATTTGTGAAGAAAAATGATGGTTCGATGCGTATGTGTATTGACTATCAGCAGCTGAATAAGGTGACAGTGAAGAACAAGTACCCATTGCCTCGCATTGATGATCTATTTGACCAGTTACAGGGTGCTAGGGTGTTCTCCAAGATTGATCTGCGTTCGGGCTATCATCAGTTGAAGATTCGGGAGCCGGATATCCTGAAGACTGCCTTCAGGACCATATATGGCCACTACGAGTTCCTTGTTATGTCATTTAGGCTGACCAATGCCCCAGCAGCCTTTATGCACCTGATGCACAACGTATTTCGGCCTTATCTTGATACTTTCGTCATCGTGTTCATTGATGACATTTTGGTATATTCTCAGTTCCAGGAGAACCATGAGTAGCATTTGAGAACCGTGCTGCAGACTTGGAGGGAGAAGGAATTGTATGCCAAATTTTCTAGGTGTGAATTATTGCTTGATCCTGTGGCATTCCTAGGCCATGTGGTTTCTTTGGATGGGATCAAGGTAGATCCGAAGAAGGTGGAGGCGGTGCATAGTTGGCCTAGACCGTCTTCAGCTACTTAGATCCACAGTTTCCTCGGTTTGGCTGCGTATTATTGCCGTTTTATGGAGAGATTTTCATCCATTTCAGCGCCCGTGACCAGACTGACCCAGAAGGGTGCCACTTTCATATGGACTGAGGAGTGCGAGAAGAGCTTTCAGAAGGTCAAGACAGCCCTGACTACAACTCTTTTGTTGGTATTGCCTACAGGTTTGGGGTCCTATACAGTCTATTGTGATGCTTCGAGTATTGGCATGAGAGCGGTGTTGATGCAGGACGGTAGGGTGATTTCCTACGCGTCCAGACAATTGAAGGTTCATGAGAAAAACTACCCAGTTCACGATCTCGATTTGGTAGCAATTGTTCACGCCCTGAAGATATGGCGTCATTATTTATATGGTGTTCCCTGTGAGATATTATACTATACCACCCGGGGAAGGCCAATGTGGTGGCCGAAGCCTTGAGTCACCGGGCGGAGAGTTTCGGGAGTTTGGCATATCTTCATGCAGCTGAGAGGCCTCTAGCCTTAGATGTTCAGTCCTTAGCCAGTCAGTTCGTGAGATTGAATCTTTCTGAGCCTTGTCGGGTGTTAGCTTGTGTGGTTGCTCGGTCTTCTCTTTATGACCGCATTAGAGAGCGCCAATATGATGATTCCCACCTTCTGGTTCTTTAAGACAGGATCCGACGGGGTGATGCCAGGGACATGACTATAGGTGATGATGGCGTGATGAGGATGTAGGGTTGTATCTGTGTGCCAAATGTGGATGGGCTTTGGGAGTTGATTCTTGAGGAGTCCCATAGTTCGCGGTATTCCATCCACCCGGGTACCGCGAAGATGTACCAGGACTTGAGACAACACTATTGGTGGCGAATGATGAAGAAGGATATAGTGGAGTTTGTAGCCAAGTGTCTTAACCGTCAGCAAGTTAAATGTGAGCATCAGAGACCAGGAGGGTTACTTCAGTAGATTGAGCTTCAAGAGTGGAAGTGGGAGCGGATCACCATGGACTTTGTGGTTGGATTTCCTCGGATTTTGAAGAAGTATGATGCTATTTGGGTGATTGTAGATCGGCTGACCAAATCAGCCCATTTCATTCCAGTGTTGACTACATATTCATCCGAGAGGTTGGCTGAGATTTATATCAGGGAGATTGTTCGCCTCCACGGTATTCCAATATTTATCATTTCAGACAGAGGTACACAATTCACTTCATGTTTCTAGAGAGTTGTTCAGTAGGAGTTATGTACCAAGGTGGAGTTGATACAGCCTTTCACCCTCAGACGGACGGGCAGTCTGAGCGCACAATTCAGATTCTCGAGGACATGCTCCGTGCATGTGTGATGGATTTTGGAGGGTCATGGGATCGATACTTTCCTCTTGCAGAGTTTGCGTATAATAATAGCTACCAGTCTAGCATTCAGATGGTGCCGTATGAGGATTTGTATGGTAGGCGGTGCAGGTCTCCAATGGGATGGTTTGAGCCGGGCGAGGCCCGATTATTGGGTACAGATTTTGTTAAGGATGCCCTGGACAAGGTCAAAGTGATTCAGGAGAGACTACGCACAGCTCAGTCCAAGCAGAAGAGTTATGCGGACCAGAAGGTTCGTGACTTGGCATTCATGGCTGGTGATTGGGTTTTGCTTCAGGTATCGCCTATGAAGGGCGTCATGAGGTTCAGAAAGAAGGGTAGTATGAGTCCGAGGTTCATTGGCCCTTTTGAGGTATTGCAGTGGGTTGGGGAGGTTGCTTATGAGTTAGCCCTGCCTCCCAACCTAGCAAGAGTTCATCCGGTATTCTACGTTTCTATGCTCCGGAAGTATCACGGTGATCCGACTCATGTTTTGGATTTCAGCTCAGTCCAGTTGGACAAGGAGCTATCATATGTTGAGGAGCCTGTAGCTATATTGGACAGGTATGTCAGAAAGCTCAAGTCGAAGAATATTGCCTCGGTCAAGGTTCCGTGGAGGGGTCATCTGCCCGAGGAGGCGACTTGGGAGACCGAGAAGGATATGCGTAGTCAGTACCCTCATCTTTTCACAGCTTCAGGTATGTCTCTATACTCGTTCGAGGACGAATGATTTTCTTAAGAGGGGGAGAATGTAACGACCCGATCGATCGTTTTGAGAGTTAGCACCCCGATCTCCTGATACCTATTTCTCCCATGTCTATTTATGCTATTAGAACTTGTCGGAGCGTTGAGTGGTGAAATTCAGAGTGATTTTGGACACATAGTACATAAATGTGGATTTAAGCTTTAGAATCGGGCCGTAGTTAGAACTGTGTGAAGAAGGATCCGGAATAGAATTCCGTCGACTCTGTTAGCTCTGTTGGGTGATTTCAGGGTTAGGAGCGTGTTCAGTATGTGTTTTCGAGGTCTGTTGTAGATTTAAGCTTGAATTTGCGAAAGTTAGAATTTCGGTGATTTCGGCCGATAGGTGAAATTTTGATATCGGACTCGAAATGGGATTCCGAAAGTGACAGTAGGTCTGTAATGTCATTTATGACCTGTGTGCAAAATTTGAGGTCATTCGGATGTGTTTTAATGTGATTCGGCATCGAATGTGGATTTTGGAAATTTCATATGTTCTTAGGCTTGAATCTATGCATAATTCATGATTTTAATGTTATAAGATGTGTTTTTTAAGGCTCGACCAAGTTTGAATGAAGTATTAGGGTTGGTTGGTAAGTTTGGTTGAGGTCCCAAAGGCCTCGGGTGTGTTTCGGGTGCTCAAACGGGCACTTTTGGTCTTAAACACATTGCTGGTTTTTCTAGTGTTACAACAGCAAGTTTTTGTTCATTGCGATCACGTGGGTAAGTCCGCGATTGCGTAGTGTTAAGTTGAGGCCGGTAGAAATTGTGCTTCGCGATCGCAGTGGTTGGGACACTTGGTCTCCGCGATCGCATACCTTGAATCGCAATCGCATAGAACACCGTAGGCCTATGGGAGATGAAATATTTACTATACACGATCGCGTGAAGCCAACCGCGATCGCATAGCTTTGAGGAGAGAAGGTATGCGATCGCAGACCTTTCATTGCGTTCGCGTTGAAGGAGTTTTGGGTGCGTGGTAGAATGAACTTCACGATCGCGACAGTATGTCTGCGATCGCATAGAACAATGCCTTGGCAGATTCATTAAAACCCCAATTCGAGGGTTTAAGCCTATTTTCACATTTTTTGAATTTGAGAGCTCGGGATGGGCGACTTTTGAAGACTTTTGCACCTGGGTAACTTGGGTATGTGATCTCTACCCAACTTAGATCAATTTCCATGATTCCTAACTTAAATCTAGTTTTTAAATTTCCAATTTTGGTGGAAAATTTGTGGAAAACATTGGATAAACTTCATAGGCCGAATTATTGAGTTTTGATTGGGTTTTTGACATCCGATTTGAGAGATTCTTATATGGTTAGATTCGTGAGTGAATGAGTGTCCAGAATATATAATCTTTACCCGATTCCGACGTGGGCCCGAGGGACCTTTTGGGCGAATTTCCTTATTTCGCGTATTAGCTTCGAATTAATTAGCTATTTTTATCCCTTAATGTGGTATTTACATTATGCAATCGAATTGATTAGATTTGGACACCCGGAGTCGGATACTCGTGGCAATAACGTGATTTTGGGTTGAGTAGCGCAGTCAAGGTAAGTGGCTTGCCTAACTCTGTGTTGGGGACTTCCCCTTAGGTTGTTTTGATTCTGTATTTGTTATATGAGCGTCGTGTACGTGAGGTGACGAGTGCGTACACGGGCCGTTATTGCTAAAACTTCATTTTTTTCCTTTTATAACGTAAATCATTTACTCCTATTTCATTATTTTCTTGTCTTAACTGTGTAGGGTAGCTTAGGAATGAACATGTCTACCTGCCTTACTTGAGTTACTCATATTTGCTACTAATTGTACCATGTTTAGGTAGTTTTAGCTGTGTTTGCTTGTGATTTCCTTCTGAACTGTTCAAATACACTGTATCCAGTATTGATTGCATTGCATATTTAAATTGGGACTACGGACTAGATTCCGGGAGCTTTCCCCCTGCACTGCATAGCATATTTAAATTGGGACTACAGACTAGATTCTGGGAGCTTTTCCCCCTGTACTGCATAGCATATTCAAATTGGGACTACAGACGAGATTACGGGAGCTTTCCCCTCTGTACTGCATTGCATAGTTGTTATTGAGATATATGTTGTGCTGAGCCGAGGGCTCCCTTTTACTATTTCTTTTAGCTTGCCGTTTGTACTGTTTTCTTAGTTTATTATCTATACCTGTTTATATTTTAACTGTTTTTACTATAAACATCAAGTAGAGCCTTAACTTGACCTCGTCACTACCTGACTGGGGTTAGGCTTGGCACTTACTGGGTACGAATTGTGGAGTACTCATGCCCTTTCTTGTGCATGTTTTCCATGTGTAGGTCCAGGTACCAGTACACAACATTTTTGCTAGGAGTACTTTAGCAGCTGCCAGGAGACCGCGAGGTAATTCTTCCGCGTCCGCAGAATCCCATGAGTCCCCTTCTACTCTAGTATAGGCATAGGAGACTTATATACATTTTTTCCTTATTCCATTGTATATAGCTACATTAGTACAGAGCTAGTGATCTTTGTGACATTCCAGGTTTTGGGAAGTGAAAGTTGTAAATGTCGAGCGGGTGAGCTATATATTTCTTCTTCTTTTCTATTTCTATGGTTATATTGTTTTATTTTCCACATGTTTTAGGATTACCTAGTTGTAAAGACTAGGTGCCGTCATGAGACCGTTCAGAAGGTAATTCGGGTCATGACAGAAAATCCAGTAGAGCCTTAACCTGACCTCGTCACTACTTGACTGGGGTTAGGCTTGGCACTTACTGGGTACCAATTTGTGGTGTACTCGTGCCCTTTCCTGCACATGTTTTTCGTGTGTAGATCTAGGTACCAGTACGCAGTTCCGTGGATAGGGGTCGTGTAGGTGCCTAGGGGAGACCGCAAGTTTTAGATAGAGGCATCTTATGTATATTCTATTTCTACGTTGTATAGAGCTATTTTATACAGAGCTTGTGACTAGACGTGACATTCCGGGTTTTGGGAAGTAATATTTGTACATGTCGAGAGGCTATGTTATGTCTACTTGTGTTTTTCTTTCTGTCTTCAGTTTATTATTTATATTTCCCTCAAATTTAGGCTTACCTAGCCGTCGAGACTAGGAGCTGTCACGATCCTTTTCGGAGGGTAAATCAGGTCGTGACAATCTGGTATCAGAGCATCTAGGTTCATAGGATTCACAACTCACAAGCCGATTTATTAGAGTCTCGCGGATCGGTGCGGAGACCTCAGTATCTATCTTCGGGAGGCTATGTAACTGTTAAGAACAATCACATTCTTTGAAATTCCTTATCGTGCTAGTTATTCACATCGAAATTATAAAACTCTATTCTATTCTTCTCACAGATGGTGAGGACCCGTACCGGACGTACTGACGATCAGGCACCTGAGGGCCCAGCCAGAGCCGCTAGAGGCAGGGGCAGGGGTAGAGGACGAGCACGCGGTGCAGCCCGAGCACCAGCGAGAGCAGTGACAAAGAAGCCCCCATCAGCTACAGTTGGAGGGGCACAAAAGGTCCCTACTATTACCCCAGCCCTCCAAGATTTTGGCTCAGTTCATGAGCGCCTTCAGCTCTCAGTCTCAGGTGGGACTGCTCCCGATAGCCCCAGCTACATATCAGGCCGAGGGAGGGGCACAGACTCCCGCAGCCCTTACTCCTAAGAAGAGGGTCCATATTGGGCAGGTTACAAAGTATATTCCTATGCCCCCAGCGGCTCCAGCTCAGCATGATGCTAGGGTAGCTGCTTCTGAGGCAGAGCAGCTCAGACTTGAGAGGTACAAGAAGTACCACCCACCTGACTTCACCGGGCTAGCATAAGATGACGCTCTGGGTTTTCTTGAGGAGTGTCATCGCATTCTCCTCAGTATTGTGGAGACGAGTGGGGTTTCTTTCACCGCTTTCCAGCTGAGGGGAGCGGTTTATCAGTGGTGGCGTGCCTATGGGTTGAGTAGTCCGGAGGAGGCAGCTTCACTTACTTGGGATCAGTTCTTAGAGATGATTTTGCTTGAGTTTGTTCCCAGAGCCTCAAGGTTGCTTGGCGTGCAGAGTTCGAGCAGTTACGCTAGGGTACTATGACGGTATCAAAATATGCAGTCCGTTTCAGTGACATGGCAGGTCATGCACCAGCCTTGGTTGCCACGATCAAAGAGAGGGGTCGACGCTTCATTGAGGGACTCCACCCCAGTATTCGCACCAGTATGGCCAGAGAGTTGGAGACAGATATCACTTACCAGCAGGGAGTGAGTATTGCTCAGAGGATTGAGAGAATGTTGGCCAGGATAGGGAGGAGAGAGAGTCCAAGAGGTCTCGAGAGACTAGCCAGTACTCAAGAGTTCGTGCACCAGCAACACGTTATGGTAGGGGTTTTGTGAGTCGCCCTATTTATTCAGCCCTTCTAGCAGCCAGTGGTATTCCAGCTCCTCCTAGACCTCATGAGCCTTATTATGCACCACCGGTATCTAGTGTGCCTCCTGCTCGAGGTGCTATCACCGGCCAGTTCAGCAGGTCAGTTCAGAGTCAGCATCAGCCGCCACGTCCTCCGAGGGGTTGTTTTGAGTGTGGTGACCCTCGCCACGTGATCAGAGATTACCCCAGAGCTAGGAGGGGTGCATAATCTCAATCGTATCAGGCCCCACGTGCTCCACCGGGTCCTCCAGCTATTCTTCCAGCCCCAGCTGCTACCCTACCTTCTCAAACAGCTCGAGGTGGAGGTCGAGGTCACCCTAGAGGGGGTGCTTCATCTAGAGGTTGTCCTAGAGATGTAGTTCGTAGTGGTGAGGCCCAACCCCGATGTTATGCCTTCTCAGCCAGACCTGAGGCTGAGTCATCTGACGTTGTTATCACAGGTATTGTTCCAGTTTGTCATAGAGATGCTTCAGTTCTATTTGATCCAAGATCTACTTATTCCTACGTGTCATCCTATTTTGCTTCATATCTATTTGTGCAACGTGATTCTTTGTGTGCCCCTGTGTATGTGTCCAAACATGTGGGATATTCTATTACTGTAGATCACGTCTATCGTTCGTGTACGGTTACTACTGGGAGTCTCAAGACTAGTGTAGATCTCATACTTCTCGATATGGTAGATTTTCATGTTATCTTGGGTATGGATTGGATGTCACCTTATCATGTTATATTGGATTTCCACGCCAAGACGGTGACATTAGCCTTGCCGAGGTTGCCTCGTTTAGAGTGGAGAGGGACTCCTGGCCATCCTACCAGCAGGGTTATCTCTTATGTAAAGGCTCACCATATGGCCGAGAAGGGGTGTCTAGCTTATTTGGTTTATGTACGTGATTCTAGTGCAGAGATTCCTTCAATGGATTCAGTACCAGTTGTCCATGAGTATCCGAAGGTGTTTCCTGCAAACCTAAGGGGGATGCCGCCCGATAGAGATTTTGACTTCTGCAAATGATTTGGCTCCATGCACTCAGCCCATTTCTATTCCTCCATACCGTATGGCCCAACCAGAGTTGAAAGAATTGAAGGAGCAGTTGCATGATTTACTTGATAAGGGCTTCCTTAGACCTAGTGTCTCGCCTTGGGGTGCGCCTGTGTTGTTCGTAAAGGAGAGAGATGGATCGATGAGGATGTGCGTAGATTATCAGTAGTTAAACAAAGTCACCATCAAGAACAAGTATCTATTGTCGAGGATTGATGGCTTATTTGATCATCTTCAGGGTGCCAAGATGTTTTCGAAGATTGATTTGAGGTCTGGCAGCTATCAGTTGAGGATCAAGGCATCTGATGTCCCTAAGACGAATTTTCGGACTCGGTATGGTCATTATGAGTTTCTAGGGATATCATTTGGGCTGACAAATGCTCCAACAACATTTATGGATTTGATGAAACAGGTGTTCAAGCCCTTTCTGGATTCCTTTGTGATTGTGTTTATTGATGATATCTTGATCTATTCCCCCAGTCGAGAGGAGCACGAGCAACATCTTCGGATTGTACTTCAGACTCTGAGGGATAGTCAGCAGTATGCCAAGTTTTCAAAGTGCAAGTTTTAGTTAGACTCGATCGCTTTCTTGGGGCATGTCGTATCGGCAAAGGGTATAAAGGAAGATCCTAAGAAGATTGAGGCAGTTTAGAACTGACCTAGACCCACTTCAGCTACGAAGATTCAAAGATATTACCGTCGGTTTGTGGAGGGGTTTTCATCTATATCAACCTCATTGACAGATTAACCTAGAAGGGTGCCCCGTTCATATGGTCAGACGAGTGTGAGGCGAGCTTTCAGAAGCTCAAGACTTCTTTGACTACGGCACTAGTGTTGGTGTTGACCACAGGTTCAGGATCTTACATGGTGTATTATGATGCATCTCGTATTAGGCTTGGTGCAGTATTGATGCAAGATGGCAGGGTGATTGCATATGCGTCATAGCAGTTGAAGGTTCATTAGAAGAATTAATATGTTCATGATTTAGAGTTGGCATCCATTGTTCATGTGTTGAAGATTTGAAAGCACTACCTTTACAACGTGTTGTGCGAGGTATTCACGGATCATCGGAGCTTGCAGTATTTGTTCAAACAAAAGGATCTGAATTTGAGGCAGAGGAGGTGGTTGGAGCTATTGAAAGACTATGATATCAGCATATTGTATCATCCTAGGAATGCCAATATGGTGGCCGATGCTTTGAGTAGAAAGGCAGTGAGTATGGGCAGCCTTGCGTACATTCTAGTCTGTGAGAGATAGCTTGCATTAAATGTTCAGACTTTGGCCAATCATTTCTTGAGGTTGGATGTTTCAGATCCCAGCCATGTTCTAGCTTGTACAGTCGCTCGGTCGTCCTTGTTTGAGCGCATCAGGGAGCGGCAATATGATGACCCTCATTTGCTTGTCCTTAAGGACATAGTGTGACACGATGGTTCCAAGCAGGTTACTATCGGAGATGATGGAGTTCTGAGGATGTAGGGTTATGTTTGTGTACCTAATGTAGATGGCCTTCATGAGTTGATTCTTGAGGAGGCCCAAAGTTCTCGGTATTCAATTCACCTAGGTACCGCCAAAATGTATCAGGACTTGCGGCAGCATTATTTGTCGAGAAGGATAAATAAGGATATAGTTGCATATGTTGCTCGGTGTCTAAATTGTCAGCAAGTAAAGTATGAGCATTAGAGACCTGGTGGTTTGCTTAAGAAGTTAGATATTCCTGACTGGAAGTGGAGGGTATCACTATGTATTTTGTTGTTGGACTCCCACGGACTCAGAAGAAGTTCGATGTAGTATGGGTTATTATCGATAGGCTGACCAAGTCAGCGCTTTCATTCCTACGGAGTTAACTATTCTTCAGAGTGGTTAGCTGAGATCTACATCCGCGAGATCGTCCATCCGCGAGATCGTCCATCTTCGCGGTGTGCCCGTGTCTATCGTTTCTGATCGAGGTACGCATTTCACCTCACATTTATGGAGGGTCATACAACATGAGTTAGGCACTCAGATTGAGTTGAGCACATTATTTCATTCTTAAACGGACGGACAGTCCGAGCGCACTATTCAGATATTGAAAGATATGCTCTGCATTTGTGTTATAGACTTCGGGTGTTCTTGGGATTAGTTCTTGCCAATTGTGGAGTTTGCCTACAACAACAGCTACCGGTCGAGCATTCAGATGGCTCCCTATGAGGCATTATACGGGAAGCGGTATCGATCGCCTGTTTGATGGTTCAAGCCAGGGGAGGCTCGGCTGTTGGGTACAGATTTGGTACAGGATGCCTTGGATAAGGTCAAGATTATTCAGGATCGACTTTGCACAGATCATTCTAGGCAGAAGAGTTATGCAGACCATCGAGTTCGTGATGTTGCATTCATGGTTGGAGAGAGGGTATTGCTCCAGGTTTCACCCATGAAGGGTGTGATGAGGTTCGGGAAGAAGGGAAAAATTGATCCCTAGGTATATCAAACCTTTTGAGATTTTTCATAGAGTGGGTGAGGTGGCTTACAAGCTCTCATTGCCACCTAGTTTATCAGCATTCCATCCGATGGTCCATGTGTCCATGCTCCAGAAATATCATGGTGATCCGTCCCATGTGATAGATTTCAGTTCAGTCCAGTTGGACAAGGATTTGATTTATGAGGAGGAGTCAGTGGCTATTTTAGCCCAACAGGTTCAACAATTGAGGTCAAAGAGTTATCCTTCAGTTTGAGTGCAGTGGAAAGGTCAGCTGGTCGAGGAAGCTACTTGGTAGTCCGAGTCGGACATGCGGGATAGATATCCACACCTTTTCACCAGCCTAGGTACTTTTCTATGTCTGTTTGAGGATGAATAGTTGTTTTAGAGGTGGAGAATGTGATGACCCAATAGGTCATCTAGAGTTTTAAATCTTAATTTTGTGTTTCGAATCCTCCAATAGCTTCTTTAAGCCTTTATTCATTTGCGTGCACATTCCGGGTATTTTTCCGGAAGGCTTTTACGTTAAAAATTGATAAAATTGAAATTTTGCCTTAAAAATCCATTTGAGTTGACTTCTGTTAACGTTTTGGGCAAACAATCCCGGATAAGTATTTTGACAGTCTCGGTTGGTCCATATTGTGATTTGGGACTTGTGCATATGTGCGGAATCGATTTCAGAGGTCCCTAGCTCGAGTTATCGCTTTTTGTTAAAAATTGAAAATGTAAAGGTTTAATAACTTTAAATATTTGACCGATATTTGACTTTGTTGATACTATGTCCGTATTCTGGTTTCAAAACCCGATATAGGTCCATTACAATATTTATTAAATGTCTGCCAAATTCGGTGAGAAACGGAGTAGTTTTTACGTGATTCGGACGCCCGGTTGTTAAAATAGAAGTTCTAAAACTTTCTTGATTTTTTTTTTTGATTTGGTGTCTGATTCATAGTTCTATTGTTATTTTGGAGATTTGATCATGCGAGCGAGTTTGTATGATTTTTTTGGGCTTGTGTGCATGTTTGGTTCGTAGCCCCGAGAGCTCAGTGAGTTTCAGATAGGCTACGGAGTTATTTTTGAACTTAAAAGGAATGCTGGTGCATCAGGTCTATAGATCTCGCATTTGTGAGGACGTAATCGCAAATACGAGCCTCGCAAATGCGAAGTCAGGCTCGCTTTTGCAAAGAAGGAGGGGGCTGGGTCAGTTTCGCTTTTGCGAAGAGAAGTTCACAAATGCGATAGGGGCAGGGTTCGCATTTGCGACTAGAAGAAGACCAAGGTAGACTAGCATTTGCGAGTCAACGACTCGCTTTTGCGAAAGCCTTCTCGCATTTGCGAAGATATCGGCTTAGATATTTTTCGCACTTGCGAAGAGTTGGTCGTAATTCCGATCATCGCAATTGCGAACTTTATGCCGCAATTGTGATAATTGCAGCTGGTAAAAGAAGGGAAAAATGAGATTTTGTTCATTCTTTCAAACTTTCAAAATTAGAAAACCCTAGAGGCGATTTTCCCAAGAGATTTTTTCCCCAATTTGTTGTTAAGTGATTCTAACCTACTTTCGTTCAATTATCCATTACATTTCATAAGATATCCACTTAAAATTTAGGATGTTCATGGTAGAAATTGGGGATTTGGGTAAATTAGGGATTTTTGTAAAATTAGAATTTAGATCTCAAATTGGGGTCGGATCTCGAAACAAATCACATGACCGGGCTCGGGGATGAATTGGTAATCGAATTTTGATCCAAATTTCGGGTTTGGACAAAGCGAGCACGGGGTCGATTTTACTTTTTGGGAAAAAGTATGGGAATTCTAATTTGATGCATTGTAATTGATTCCTTTAACAATATTTGATATTATTGAGTCAATTATGGTTAGATACGAGTGGTTCGGAGGCAGATGCTAGGGGAAAGGCCCCGGTAGAGCTCTGAGTTGATTGCGGAGTGAGCTATGTGAATTTCATGTGTTGTGGCGTATGTGCGAGGTGATGAGTGCTTATACGCCGCCATATTACTTGTTTTCCTAATTTTCCGATTTTCCTTAATCATCTCCTTCTATGTCTTAACTGTTATATGCTATAAATGCCTTCCATGCTTATTTGCTACATGTTAATCATTGTTTCTCCGGTTAACAATGTTAGATCTTTTCATGCTTTCATGATTCACTTCTATTTGCTTTAATTGACTTACTTGCACCTTCTAGTTGTCATTTACTAGACTTGTCTTGCCGCGTAGTATTACATATGTGAGTTCCCATATTGTACAAGGTTTCCTTTCTGATCCAGCTTTGTATTCGTCGATCGTAGAGGTTCTTGTGATTTAAATTATTGATTTGACTGTACTTATTGAATATTTGGTACTGATATGGTGGGATCAGGTTGCACGCCGCAACTGGTGAAATAAGGGTGGATTGATATAGTGGAATAAGAGTGAATTTGAATTGATATGGTGGGATCATATTGCATGCCGCAACAGGTGAAATAAGGGTGGTTTGATACATTTAAATATGAGTGAATCATGATATTGATTTTTTATATGGTGGGAATGGGTTGCACGCCGCAACAACCTATGTGCTTCTATTTCTATGTACTGTGTTGGTTCTTGGTATCTTAATTTCATACGTAACTATAAGGATTGGTAATTCTGACGGTATTGGTATCCTTTGGGGATTTAGCTATTTTCATCAGTTAACTGTCTTATTTCGTTCTGTATTTTCTTCTCCTGTTTTATTATATACTGCATACAAGTTGTAGTGTAAGTGACCTTCCTTAGCCTCGTCACTACTTCGTCGAGGTTTGGCTAAGAATTTACATAGTACATGGGGTCGGTTGTACTCATACTACACTCTGCACTTCTTGTGCAGATTTTGGTGTCGGTCCTAACGGCAATTATTAGTATGCTCGGATTGGCCAGCTTTGTGGAGACTTGAGGTACAATTGCTCAGCATGCACAACTCCTAGAGTCCTCTTTCCTTTTATTTAGCTGTGTATTTTCCTTCAGACAACCTTATGTTTATTTCAAACCCTTGGTTATACTATTCTAGTAGCTCCTGCACTTGTGACACAGGGTCCAGAGATGTATCAAATATTTAGTTGTTATAGCTTCCGCACTTTACTTTGGACTATTACAATTATTTCAGTACTTTCTCATTATTTAATTTAAACTGTTGAAAAATGGGTAAACTGTTCTAATGTCGGCTGGCCTAGTAAGAGAAATTTTAGGCGCCATTACAGTCCCGAAGGTGGAATTTCCGAGTCGTGACACATAACAAAAACTATTTTGTACTCAGTGTTTTGTTTCTGTCACGACCCCAAATCCTAACAGGTCGTAATGGCGCCTATCGTGGAACTATTCTAGCCAACCATCACATTACTACACATTTGTTCTATTATAATATTTCGAAAATAAAAAATAATCAGCAAAATAAGCAATTATAATATAATTCAACAGTCTAAACTAATCCCCCAAGACTAGAGTCAAAGGATCACGAGCATCTAAGAAATAAACTAACTCTGCTAATGTCATAATAATGTCTACGAATCAAATATTAAGTACTATATGAAGAAGGGAAATGGAGAAACTGCGGACGCTGGACAGCTACCTCGAAATTCCAACCGCTGATGACAACGAGCTCGGACACTACTGCTCCGAACCGATACCTGGATCTGCATATAGGGGTGCAGGGAGTAATGATGAGTACGCCAACTCAGTAGTAATGAAAATAAATTACAGTCTGAAGTATATGAAACACACAACATAAAACACCAATCCACAAAACAGTAAAACATCAAGTCTCAATACAGTATCCATAAACCAGTTTCCATGAAATCCTTTGAAACAAGTATATTTTCCAGTATTTCTCAGTAAAATCAGTTTGAAAAATGAAGTGAATCATAGTCAAAACTCAGTGAAATATCATCATAAAATTGCCCCTCGGGCCAAAATCATCACTCGTAACAATTTCCTTCAGCACCTCACCATCTCTCAGTATCAGCCCCGCGGGAAACCTCACTGTCACTCATGTCTCCCAATCACTCATCACTCGGCACTCACACTCAGTAGGTACCTGCGCTCACTAGGGGTGTGTACAGACTCTGGAGGGGCTCCTACAGCCCAAGCGCTATAAACAAGCCAAATCATGGCATCAATAACTCTCAGGCACTCGGCCTCTCTCATATCATATCATCCTCACAATATTGGCCCTCGACCTCACTCAGTCAGACACTCTCAACATGCCACTCGGTCCATAAATAAACGGGGTTCTCGACCCAAAATAGTATTTCCTTTCAAGAAATAGTAATATCATCAAATATGAGTGTCAACAATTTCACAAGAAAGGCTGAGTGTAAAATCATAGTTTCTAAGTGAGGAATATCAGTAAAATAGCCCCCAAGGGGTTTAAACAGATCGGCACTAGGCCCAAAACATGGCTTACAACCCAAACATATCAAAACATAGTAATACTATAAAACATATGCTTTAAAAGCAATTTAGCAACTCGATAGTTGCCTAAAAAGGAACTTTTTTCAAATTTCCAATCCGTGCACGCCCCACACTCATCATCTAGTGTGTGCGTCACTCCAAAGCCGTGAAAGGATGTAAATTCCTGGGTTTCATACCCTTAAGACAGGATTTAAAGACATTACTTACCTCAAACTAGCCCGAAAAGCTACTCTGCAACCCGCTTGCCTCTCGAATCAACTTCCTAGTGCTCCAAATCTATAAAGATCAGATTTTTCTCATCAAATTATGCTAAGGGAATGAATTCCAATTGAAAAATACCAATTTTAGCACAAAGCCCGAAATTAGCCAAAACCCGACCCCCGGGCCCACGTCTCGGAACTCGACAAATTTTATACCAAAATGTTCTTCATCATCTCACGAGTCCATACATATAAAGAACGCTAAAATCAGGGCTCGTTTGACCCCTCAAATCCTCTCTAGAAGGTCTCATATTCTCAAGCCCTAACTCCACCTTTTCCTACTGATTTTCATGAATTAAACACTGATATTTTTATCCTTAATCACATATAATCGAGTTTTAGGGTCCAAAAGCCTTACCTCAATGAGGAACAGTGATTTCCTCTCTTAAACATCGCCTCAAAAGCTTCTTCCCGTTCATAAATGGTGAAAAAGTGGGTATTGGTTGTGGAAGGGTTTTATTAACTGCCCAGGTTTTTTATAAAATGCTCAGTGCGTTCACGGTCCCTCGCGCGCATTCGCACAACACTGACTCGCTCCGTCACGCGATCGCGGACGCTCCTACACGTTTGCACAGAGTACCACTCACTCCCCTGACACACGCACCCCACACAGTGCGATCGCAAGGACTACACGCGACCACACTGCCTTCCTCCTTCCTCTCTCTGCGATCCCGACCATGCACCTGCAGTCGCATAGATCAATCCCTGAGCCTTCCCAAATCAGCCTATGCGATCACAACCTCTCTTATGCGATCGCACATAAGAAAATCGACCCTGCAACACACCAGCAAAAATTGCTACTTTTCTAAGTCTAAAAGTGCCCGTTAACCACCCGAAATCAATCTTGAGCCCCTCGGGACCTCAACCAAATCTACCAACATATCACATAACATCATTCGAACTTAGTCGAGCCTTTGAAACACCAAAAACAACATCAAAACACCAATATTGCATCGAATTCAAGCCTAAGAACTTTGAAATTTCTAAAATCCATCAACGATGCCGAAACTATCCAAAACAACTCTGATTGACCTGAAATTTTGCAGACACATACAAAATGACATTACAAATCTGTTCCAACTTCCGAAATTCCATTCCAACCCCGATAGCCTATTTTCCACTGCCGATCGGAAATTACCAAAAACTAACTTTCGCCAATTCAAGCCTAATTCTACACCGGACATCACAAAAATATTCCGAACACACTACTAAGTCCCAAATCACCTAACGAAACTATCCGTACCATAAAATCCGCATTCCGAGGTTGTTTACCAATAAGTTAACTCTCAGTTAACTTTTCCAACTATAAGGCTATTTTTAGAGACTAAGTGTCTCAATTCTCACTACAACCATTCCGATTCCGAGCCTACCAACTCTAACACATCATAAACAGTATAATCAACCTATGACAAGGCAATAACAGTAAATATAATGCAGGTTCTACAAAACGACCGACCAGGTCATTACATTCTCCCCCTCTTAAACAAACGTTCGTCCTCGAACGAGTCTAGAAATTAACCTGGAGTCTCAAACAAGTGAGGATATCTACTCTGTATCTCCCGCTCGGTCTCCCAAGTCACCTCCTCCACTGGCTGAACTCTCAACTGTACCTTCACTGACGCTATATCCTTAGACCTCAACTTTCTGACATGACGATCCAAAATTGCTACTGGCTCTACCTCATATGACATGTCACCCTCGAGCTGAACTGTGCTAAAGTCTAACACATGAGAAGGGTCACCAACATATTTCCTGAGCATCGACACATGAAATACCAGATGAACATTCGATAGGCTGGGTGGCAACGCAAGTCTATAAGCCACCTCTCCAACCTTCTGAAGTACCTCAAAAGGACCAATAAACCGCGGACTCAGCTTTCCCCTCTTTCTGAACCTCATAACACCCTTCATGGGTGATACCTTCAACAGTACCCTATCACCTTCCATAAATGACACATCCCGGCCTTCCGGTCCGCATAACTCTTCTGCCTAGACTGCGCCATGCGAAGTCGCTCCTGAATCAACTTTACCTTCTCTAACGCATCCTGAATCAAATTTGTGCCCAATAACCTAGCCTCACCGGGCTCGAACCAACCAACCGGAGATCTACACCTCCTACCATATAAAGCCTCGTACGGGTCCATCTAAATACTGGACTGGTAGCTTTTATTATATGCAAACTCTGCAAGCGGCAAAAATTGATCCCATGAACCACCAAAATCAATCACACAGGCACGCAACATGTCCTCCAAAATCTGAATAGTCCGTTCCAACTGCCCGTCAGTCTGAGGATGGAATGATGTGCTCAACTCTACCTGAGTACCTATACCTCTCTACACGGCCTTCCAAAACTGAGATGTGAACTGAGTACATTTGTCAGAAATGATAGAAACTGGAACCCCATCCAATCGGAAAATCTCCCTGATGTAGATACAAGCTAACCGCTCTTAAGTATAAGTAGTACCAACAAGAATGAAGTGCACGGACTTGGTCAATCTATCCACAATGACCCAAATAGCATCAAAACCCTTCGAAGTCCGTGGAAGCCCAACTACAAAGTCCATAGTTATCCGCTTCCACTTCCACTCCGGAATACCTAACCTCTGAAGTAACCCACCTGCTCTCTAGTGCTCATACTTGATTTGCTGGCAGTTGAGACACCGTGCTACATACTCAATAATATCTCTCTTCATCAACCTCCACCAATATTGCTGACTCAAGTCCTGATACATCTTCGCGACACCCGGATGAATGGAATACTGCGAGCTATGGGCCTCTACTAATATCAACTCTCGAAGACCATCAACATTGGTCACACAAATACGGCCATGCATCCTCATAACACCGTCATCACCAATTGTCACATCCCTGGCATCCTCTCGACGGACCCTATCCTGAAGTACTAACAAATGCAGATCATCATATTGCCGGGATCTAATCTGATCATAAAGAGAAGATCGAGAAGCCATGCTAGCTAATACCCGCGGAGGGTCTAACAAATCCAATCTCACCAACTGACCCGCTAAAGCCTAAACATCAGTGCTAAAGGTCGCTCTGCTGCTGAAAGGTAAGCTAGACTCCCTAAACTCTCGGCTCTGCGACTCAAGGCATCAGCCACAACATTGGCCTTCCCCGGATGATACAAAATAGTGAGGTCATAATCCTTGAGAAGCTCTAACCATCTCCTCTGACGCAAATTCAAGTCCTTCTGCCTCAGCAGATACTAAAAACTACGATGATCAATGAAAATCTCACACTGTACCCCATACAAGTAATGTCGCCAATTCTTTAAGGCATGAACAATGGCAGCTAACTCAAGATCGTGCACTGGATAATTCTTCTCGTGCACCTTTAACTGTCTAGACACGTAGGCAATCACCCTCCGTCCTGCATCAATACTGCTCCCAAGACAACTTTAGAAGCATCACAGTAGACTGTATAAGAACCAGAACCAGTAGGCAAAACTAATACCGGAGTTGTGGTCAATGCTGAATTGAGCTTCTGAAAGCTCTCCTCACACTCATCAGACCATCTGAATGGAGCACCTATCTGGGTCAATCTGGTCAAAGGCGAAGCAATAGAAGATAATCATTCCACAAAGCGACAGTAATATCCCGCCAAACAAAGGAAACTCCTAATCTCTGTAGCTGAGGACGGTCTGGGCCAACTCTACACCGCCTCAATCTTCTTCGGATCAACCCGAATACCCTCACTAGACACCACGTTCCCCAAGAAAGCTACTAAGCCAAGCCAAAACTCACACTTGGAGAATTTTGCATAAAACTTCTCCTCCCTCAACCTCTGTAACACAACTCTCAAATGTTGAGGATGCTCTTCCTGGCTACGGGAATAAACCAGGATGTCATTAATGAACACAATGACGAACGAATCAAGCTAAGGCTGAAACACACTGTTCATCAATTGCATGAACGCGACTGGGGCATTGGTCAGCCCAAATGACATAACCAGAAACTCATAATGACCATATCCGGTCCTGAAAGTAGTCTTCGGAATGTCAGAATCTCGAATCTTCAACTGATGATACCCGTATCTCAAATCAATCTTAGAGAACACTCTAGCTCCCTGAAGCTGGTCAAACAAGTCATCAATATGGGGCAAAGGATACCGATTCTTCACCGTAACCTTATTCAGCTGCCTATAATCAATACACATGCGCATAGAGCCATCTTTCTTTTTCACAAACAACACCGGTGCACCCCAAGGTGACACACTAGACCGAATGAACCCCTTTATATAGGAGCTCTTGAAGCTGCTCTTTCAATTCTTTCAACTTCGCTGGTGCCATGCGGTAAGGTGGAATAGAGATAGGCTGGGTGTTTGGCACCAGGTCAATACCAAAATCAATATCCCTATCAAGTGGCATGCCTGGCAGGTCTGCAGGAAACACGTCCGGAAAATCACGGACAACAGGGACAGAACCAACAGAAGGAGTCTCACTAATAACATCCCTCACAAAAGCAAGATAAGACTCACACCCTTTCTCAACCATACACTGAGCCTTCAAATAAGAAATCACCCTGCTAGGCACATGCTCTATAGACCCTCTCCACTCAACTACCGAAACTCCGGGCATAGATAGAGTCACGGTCTTAGCGTGACAATCAAGGATAACATGACATGGGGATAACCAATCTATGCCTAGAATCACATCAAAATCAACCATACTGAGTAATATCAAGTCCACTCGGGTCTCCAGACCCCCAATAGATATAAGACACGATCGATACACACGGTCCACAATAATAGTATCGCCCACCGGAGTCGAAACATGAACAGACGTAACTAAAGACTCACAGGGCATATTCAGAAAGTGAGCAAAATACGATGAAACATAAGAGTATGTGTAACCAGGGTCAAATAAATCAAAAGCATCACTTTGACAAACTGAGATAGTACCTGTAATCACCGCATCGGAGGCCATAGCATCAGGCCTAGCCGGAAGTGCATAAATACGTGGCTGACCTCCACTTGCTCGACTTCCCCCTCTAGGGCGGCCTCTAGCTGCCTGACCACCACCCCTGGCTACCTGGGTAGGTGGTGAAGTGACTGGGGCTGAAGTTGAGGGTTGAAACCTCTGCTGAGATGAACTACCAGGATGACGGGGACACTGCCTCCACCCATGTCCGAAGTCTCCACACTCAAAACAACCACCTGGAGCTGAAGATAGAGACTGAAGAGAACCCCTGCCACCATGATAACCATCGGATGAACCATGCATAGAAGAACCTTGATATGATGATGCTCTAGAGGAGCTCTGAGCTGGAAAGGCACTAAAAGATGAACGTCCCTGATGAGAACTGCGAGGAACCTGCCCCGAAGATGCACCACTATAAGCTGGGCGAGCTGGCTGTGGAGGTCTAAATGGACGACCTCTGTTGTGCTGAAACTGCCCTCTGGAAGGGGCACCACTGAAGCTACCTGATCCCCGAGGCCTCTTGACCTCCCTCTCCTCACGCTCCTGCCTACGAACCGACTCAATGTCCCGAGCAATGTCAACTATCTGCTCAAATGTAGCTCCAGACACTCTCTTCTTGGTCATCAAAATCCGAAGCTAATTGTGACGTCCCCTCAAGGGCCCGACCACCTAAGGTATTGTTCCACCTTGATCCAGCGTTCACCCCTCGGTAGCTGCAACCACTTGGGATCGAACCTGGCACCTAAGGCTTTTTGCTCCCTTGAAGGGCACGCCTCTCCCCAATTGAGTTGTGACGTCCCCTCCATGGCCCAATCACCTAAGGTATTGTTCCACCTTGGCCCAACGTTCACCCCTCGGCAGCTACAGCCACTTGCGATCGAACCTGGCACCTAAGGTTTTTTTGCTCCTGTGAAGGGCACGCCTCTCAAGAATTATTTTGTACTCAGTGTTTTGTTGCGGTCGGTGGTTGGATGAATAAAGAAACAGTACGACATGAAAGTAGGTAAAAAATTCTTTATTTTCCAGAATGTTGCATTCATGAGCGTACACATCAGGCCTTGGCCTAAATGGGCTTCACAACATTAGATTGATTCTAAAATTGCCACACACTGGTATATAATAGAAAAAGAGAGATACAAAGAGAGAAATTCTATAGTTTGTAAGTAGCCCAATATAATGAACTCTAATTAAATTACATCAACAACAATGGGTTGTTGGTCATCGGACATACGCCTACAGTTGTTTCTTGTGGCCGTCAACTGATACGGCGAACGATCGGTGCTAAGCCACTGATCTACGTTGAACAGCTGTTGACTGCATTGTTTGTGGTCTCCTGTTGAGGTGACTTCCACGTAGTTACAATACCATGCGGAGTGTCGGCCTGTACCATCAGAAGTCAAGACCATTTTGCAGATCGGCCCAGTCAAACATGGTCCATGGCCACTGAACATATCCGAGTGGTCCGTTTCAAAGTAGTTGTACCCTGAACCCATAAGCCCACCCCAAGCCACTAGGTTCTTGATTCTAATTCCGTAGCCACTCGCATCGTAGAGAGTCAAGCTTATTTTTGAGTCAGTTGCATCCTCCATGAATGGCCCAGTCCGAATGTAAGCTGTGTACACACAATTTGATTCCTGCATTTTCCTATTAAATCAGCAAGAGCAAAATGCAAATACAAAATGAAAAAAACATGAGGGTATTCTAGGACTGTGACAAAGTAGCTTTATGTGGTACTTTTCGAGACTTAAACTATGATCAATACTTTAAAATAGTATATTTTTTATAAAATTGACAATAGAAAAATTTCAACTTATAATAGTTTTTGTATACTAGTTCGAATATAAAAATATTATTTTAAAATATTGAGTCTAATTTAATTTCAAAGATTAGTCAAATTATTTATCGAGAAGCAAAAAGTTCCACCATGCATGTGTGTAAATACACACCATATATATAGAAGGGTGACTTACAGCTCCAGAAGTAGAAGAAATGGTGATGGAGAGGAGGATGATAATGAGAGGGAAGCAGAATTGGTTAACTTGATGAGCTACTCCCATGAGAGCTACTTGTGCAAGAGAAATTGTTTCTTTCTCTAGAAATGAGAGGATAAAGGCAAATGATTTTGAGGTAATGGAAGTGATAGTATGATACGTATAGTTTATTTATAATGGTTAAAAGCTTAGAGGAGACGATATTATATTGAGAGTGGATGAATAAAATTAGATTCATGGCGGCTAATAAAAACTCCAACTGCCAGCTATAAAGAGGATGGGATCAATATTAGTTTTAAAAGAAAAACGAGACGCATTCCTTTCGTGGATCTTCCTTTATTGTTGAGCAAGGGGAGATGGTAGGATTACCCAAATTATCATTATATTTTTCGTGTATTTCCTGTAAATATAACTAGGTGGGTGCATGCTTCTCTCTCATGGCGGCTTCTGAACAGATTTGATGTTTGGCTTCACTTTACAATATAGAAGTGAGATAATCATTTTAGGATAGAACAGAGAGGCGCAAGTGCACATATGTATATTATAAATAAGTCAACAATACGTCTGGTATATATCTTGAAGCTCGAATTAGCCGCCATGAGTCATAATTTTTTACTCCCATTTATTCTTCCACTAGGACTATTATAGTGTGGCTCACGGGTAGACCTACTGCCTTATAATTTTGACCTTATAACTCTCAATATACTATTGTCCCCTATGAACTTTGATATAATCGTCTATAAATAAAACTACTATGATACTATCATTCCCACTATCTCAAAAGCACTTGCCTTTTTCCTCCCATTTTCTAGAGAAAGAAACAACAAGACAGAACGAGAGTTCAAGAAGCTGCCATGGGAGTGGCACGAGTTAACCAATTCTGGTTGCACCTTGTCATCCTCTTCTCCATCTCCGTTTCTTCCATTTCAGGCAGTGTAAGTCACCCTTCTCTACTTCAACGTACGTTGACGGATTTAGAGTAGATGCAGTGGATTATGTCGAACTCACTGCGACTACTTCCTAATTTATACACTCTCCATTCCAGTTTATGTAGACCTATTTCCTTTTTGATTTGTTTAAAAAAGAATGATCACTTTCTAAATTTGGAAACAATTTAGGTTAAACTTATAATGAGAATCATTTATAACCACACAAATACTCTTGCGCCCCCTTTTAAGACCATAAATTCCAAAAGTATTCTTTTTTTCTTAAACTTCATACCCAGTCAAACATGTTCACATCAATTTGGTAGATAAGAAAAGAAACAAATATGAGTAAGAATACATCACGTTGATTCTAAATTATAAATTTGTCACTGTACCATAAAATATTTTATTTTGCAATTGCTGATTTGATGGGAAAATGCAGGAACTGAATTGTGTATACACAGCTTATGTTCGGACTGGGACATACTGGGGGTCTGGAACTGACTCAAAAGTTACCTTGTCTCTTTATGATGCCACTGGCCATGGACTTAGAATCAATAACCTACAGGCCTGGGGTGGGCTTATGGGCCCAGGGTACGACTACTTTGAAATGGACCAATTGGATATATTTACGGGCCGTGGTCCGTGTTTGACTGGACCAATCTGTAAAATGAACTTGACTTCTGATGGATCAGGTGATCACCACGGATGGTACTGTAACTACGTGCAAGTCACGTCTACAACAGAACACAAACGATGCAGCCAACAACTGTTCACCGTGGAGGCGTGGCTCAGTGCCGGTCAGTACCCAGATGGATTGACCGCCATTAGGAACAACTGTAAGCGTATTTCCAACGAACAACAACCAATTCATGATTCTGATCAATCTCATAATGTTGTTGATGTAATTTAGTTCGAGTTTATTGGACTTTAGCGAGCCAGAATTTCTCCTCTTTATAATGTTTATTTTCTTCTCTTTGTCAGTTCATCAGATTGTGAAAATTTACGTGTTAATCTGATGTTGTATGATTTACGAAGGCCATTTAGTTAGGCCAAGGCCTGATATGTATTCTCACGAGGGCTACATAATTGGAATGGGAAGTTCTCTTCACCCATATCTTTAGAAGACGTGTGACACGAAAACACTCTCTATTGCATGTTATGACAAGCCTTTGTACACGGTTCTGGCGGATCCAGGACATGATGGTTGCAAGTGCCACTATTTTAATGCAAATCGATCATTAGCGAAGAAATTAAATTAGGCCAGGGTGTACATGATTCGATCCATTTTGAATTAATTCGGTTCGATTCAATCCGTTTTGAATTTCAAAGATTTTTTATATACCTCCCTTTAATCTACATGTAGCTGATTAATATTATATTATGTCTGATGCATCACTATAAATTTTTTGTATTTAATAAAAATATTAGATGCGTAGAAAAAGAAAATGATTAAATAACATTTAAATAAAATTTGAAGATCCAGAAAATGATAAAGGAAGTAAATATGCAATATAAATAAATAATAAAATTGTTTAAATGTACAAAAAAAGTGAATAATAAAGATGAAGAAAATAAGAGAAATTAACAAAAGGAACATCAAAAAAAAAAAAAAAAAAAAAAAGGGAAAAGAGAAAAAAACTAGGACATCTAGGGAATCTCGTTCCTGGATGTTGCGTATGGGAATTCAACAGATCAACCATGGCACCATCAATAATTATGTGACTAGGGTTGCCACTTGTTATTTATGTAGGCGTTTTTGTGGAAAATACTAATATGTATTTAAAATTTTAACCGAGTGACCGGATGACGTGCCACCCTAAATTACATACATATCCGCTCATATTTGTACATAATTGGAGTGGAAGGTCACATAAACCTAAACCGATTTCTTCCTTTGGGAGAGTAATACACACTCTACCTTTTCTTTTTCTTTCTATCACCTAATTTTTCACCGAGTTATCTTGTAATAGGTTTTTCACGTGGTAGCTAAAAGTACAAGAGGAGGCGAATTGTATGCTTGTAAAAAGC
Source organism: Nicotiana undulata (assembly GCA_005239495.1). Classification (NCBI taxonomy): domain Eukaryota; kingdom Viridiplantae; phylum Streptophyta; class Magnoliopsida; order Solanales; family Solanaceae; genus Nicotiana; species Nicotiana undulata. The sequence continues at coordinate 47,405 of MDKH01226271.1, forward strand.
CGACTGATACGGAGACAAACCTTTACAAAATTATTAGTCCTTTTATTTAAACAAGTTCAAATCACAACAAACAATATAAGGCAGAATATAATATGAGAGTGATAAGATAAATGACACAACAAATTTTAATATTTGCTGCATTGCACCCTCCAGTCTTCGAGGGTGAGCGAGGCGAGGATGCCCAGGACTTCGTTGATAGGTGCATGGACAAACTGCACAACATGAGGATATTAGAGTCCCATGCAGTGGATTTCACTACCTTCCAGTTAGAGGGCAGAGCTCGCAGGTGGTGGCGGTCCTATATTCTCAGCAGGCCAGCAGATTCTCCTCCTGTCACTTGGGAGCAGTTCACTCGGATGTTTCTGGACAAATATATTCCACCCTCTGAGATGGAAGAGCTGTGGTATCAGTTTGAGCAGCTAGATCAGGGATAGATGTCAGTGACATATTACGAGGCCAGATTTTCAGAGTTGTCTCGCCATGCACTCATGATATTACCTACTGAGGCCGAGAGAGTGCGGAGATTTGTGGCTGGGTTGCATCCAAGTATTAGGGCCACCATGGCCCGAGAGGTGGAGATGGGTACTCCTTATCAGCTCATGGTAGAGATTGCTCGCATGATCGAGGGGTATCGGTCGAGGAGCAGGGAGAAGGGGCAGCAAGACAAGAGGCTAGATTCTCCGGGGACTTCAGAGGTGCCCCAGTTAGGGGAAGAGGTTAGTTTGGCAGTAGTCAGCCCAGCAGGCCTTAATATTCAGCACCTCCACCACCTCCCCGAGGTGCTCCAACGAGGCCTCAGTTCAGCGCCATGCCAGAGCGTTCCTACCGCCCTCCAGCTATTCAGAGTTCACCCGATGGGTATTCTAGTCATCAGAGATCCTCCAGTTCCTACTTCAGTGATATGCCAGAGGGTCCATATCGCTCTCTGACCATTCAGGATCTTCTTCGGGGCAGCAGGCTATGGTACCTGGAGGTTGTTACGAGTGTGGGGAGCCAGGTCATATGAGGAGGCATTGTCCTAGGTTTGGGGGCAAGGCAGTGCAGCAGAGTTATCAGCCCATGGGTCCAGCACCAGTAGTCCGGCCACCTAGAGGTGGAGGACAGGTCAACATGGGTCGTTCTAGAGGTGGAGGCCAGTCAGGGGGAGGCCAGTCAGCTTCTGTTCACTCTGGTGGTGCTCAGTCTTCAGCTGCTCCGCTAGATTCTATGATATTCTGGCCAGATCAGATGCAGTGGCCTCAGATGCTGTGATCACATATATTATCTCAATATGTGGTAGAGAGGCTTCAATATTATTTGATCCAGGTTCCACCTATTCATATGTTTCAGCATTACCTTGTGCACGACTTAGAGTTGGCGGCGATTGTTCATAACCTTGAGATTTGTAGGCACTACTTGTATGGAGTGTCCTGTGATGTTTATACATACCACCGCAGCTTGCATCACTTGTTCAAGCAGAGGGATCTTAATTTGAGGAAGCGCAAGTGGCTTGAGTTGCTGAAGGATTATGATATCACCATTCTTTATCATCCGGGCAAGGCAAATATGGTAGGAGATGCCTTGATAAAAAAGACAGAGAGTATGGGTAGCCCCGCTTACATTGCAGCAGAGGAGAGACCTCTAGCCTTGGACATTCAGTCCTTGGCTAATCACCTGGTGAGATTAGACCTTTCAAAGCCTCGTCGAGTTCTTGCACATGTGGTTGCTCGGTCTTCGTTATTGGGGGAGATTAAGGATCGGCAGTATGATGATCCGTGTTTGACAAAGCTACGGGAGACAGTGGTTCAGGGTAGGGCCAAGGAGATTCCTATTGGCGAGGATAGTGTTCTAAGACTTCAGGGTCGTTTATGTGTTCCTAATGTTGATGGCCTTAGAGGGAGGATTTTAGAAGAGGCACATAGTACTCGGTATTCTATTCATCCAGGTGCTACGAAGATGTATCGTGATTTGAAGCAACATTTCTGGTGGAGGCGGATGAAGAGGGACATTCGGGAGTATGTGGCTAGGTGTCTTAATTGCCAGCAGGTTAAGTATGAGCACCAGAGGCCAGGAGGCCTACTTCAGCAGATGCCCATTCCTGAGTGGAAGTGGGAGCGCGTCACTATGGACTTCGTGGTTGGGTTTCCTCGGGCTTTGTGGAAGGTTGACACGGATTGGGTCATTGTGGATAGATTGACCAAATCGTCGCATTTCATTCCTGTAGCTACTACTTATACTTCTGAGAGGCTAGCCCAGATCTACATTTGGGAGATAGTCCGGTGACACGCTGTGCCGGTGTCTATTATATCAAATCGAGGTCCTCAGTTCACCTCGCACTTTTAGAGAGCATTGCATAGTGAGATGGGTACCCAGATAGATCTCAGCACAGCATTTCACCCTTGGACTGATGGTCAGTCGGAGCGTACGGTTCAGATATTAGAGGAAATGCTTAGGGCATGTGTGATTGACTTCGGAGGCCAGTGGGATCAGTTCTTGCCTTTCGCTGAGTTTGCTTACAATAACAGTTATCACTCCAGCATCGAGATGGCTCCATTTGAGGCCTTATATGGTCGGCGATGTCGTTCTCCTATCTGGTGGTTTGAGCGTGTCGAGGCTAAGTTATATGGCACCGGCTTAGTGAGAGATGCTTTGGAGAAGGTGAAGTTAATTCAGGAGAGGCTCCGCACAGCACAGTCCAGACAGAAGAGTTACGCAGATCAGAGGGTGCGTGACGTATCATTTATGGAGGGAGATAAGGTTCTGTTGAAGGTTTCGCCGATGAAGGGTATTATGAGGTTCGGGAAGAAGGTCAAGTTGAGCCCACGGTTTATAGGTCCCTTCGAGGTGTTGAGGCGAGTTGGGGAGGTTTCTTATGTGCTAGCCTTACCTCCCAGCTTATCAAGAGTTCATCCGGTCTTCCATGTATCCATCCTCCGGAGGTACAACGCTGACTTCTCTACCGTGGTTGATTTCAGCACTATTCAGTTAGATGAGAGGTTGGGCTACGAGGAGGAGCCAGTGGCTATTATTGATAGACAGGATCGCCAGTTGAGATCCAAGAGAGTTTCTGTCGTAAAGGTCCAGTGGAAGGGCCAACCAGTCTAGGAAGTGACCTGGGAGTCCGAGGAGGACATACGGAGCAGATATCCGCACTTGTTCAGCACATCAGGTATGATTCTAGACCCGTTCGAGGACGAACGTTTGTTTAAGAGGAGGAGAATGTAACGACTCGACCGGTCGTTTTGCGTATTCGGATCTCATTCCCCTAAATGAAACTTCCCATAGAGGATTATTATGATTTATGACTTGCAGGGACGGGTGCTTCGGGATTCGGAAATGTTTAGAGCAGTATAAGAACACTTAGTTCCTTAAGGTTGGCCTTTTTGGCCATGTTTGACTTTGGTCAACATTTTGAGAAAACTACCTCGGAATCGAGTTCCGACATTTTTGGTAGCTTCGTATGATGATTTCGGACTTGGGCGTATGTTAGGAATGGGTTTTTTATGACCCGGGGGCATTTCGACACCCAATATACAAATAAGAGTTTTCTTAAGTTCATAATTTGGTTTGGAACGTGTTTTTGTGCTATTGAGGTCCGAACGGAATTCCAAGATTTGGAATAGTTCCGTTATGCCATTTATGACTTGCCTGCAAAATTTGGTATCATTCCGAGTAGTATAGGTCGGTTCAGCGCATTGATATCGAATTCAAGAACTTGAAGTTCTTAAGTTTTGATTCTAGGGGTTTTGAGGGGTGATACTGAGTTTTAGCATTGTTTTGAGTGTTCCAAAAGCTCGAGCGAGTCCGTATTTTGATTTGGGACTTGTTGGTATGTTTGGACAGGGGCTCGGGTGGGCCCAGGTGCCTCTTGGGCACCAAACGAGGCCAAAAAAACCAGCTGCAATAGATGCTAGTGCACTTGATCTGGTGTGATCGCAGGTGCGGTTGCCCAGACGCAGATGCGGGACCGCTCCTGCGGTCCCAGCCTCGCAGGTGCGTTCCCAGGTGGGCTGCCCAAATCTCGTAGGTGCGGGCCATTTCCCGCAGGTGCGGACTCGTGCACGCAGGTGCGAGCCCAGGCCCTTGTCCCATTTTCCGCAGGTGCGGAATCCAGCGTTAGGCAGTGTGTTTCTTTAAAACACGGGATTTTGTTCATTTTCTTCATTTTCTTTCCACCATTGTTGACCTAGGAAGCTTGGAAAGAGCCAATTCACCTAGCTACTGAAGAGGTAAGTAAATTCTACCCTAGTATTAGTTTAATACATGAATTACTAGTTAAATTAACTACTTAATTAGTGAAAATCAAGGAATTGGGTAGTAACCTAGGGCTTTCGAGAATTTGAGAATTTACCCGTGAATGGGCTATGAAATTAAGTAAAAATCATATATTAACGATCCTTAGGTTATGGGCGAGTGTTTCCTTCGAGAATTTTCGGAATCCGAGCGTGTGGGCCCGGGGGTGAATTTTGGGATTTCTTCAAGAATGATGAATTGACTAAATAGATAGGAGAATTCCATGCTTTGAGTATAATTTGATATATTTACGTAGCGTTTGATTAGTTTCGAGTCCTTGGAGACGAATTCAGAGTTTCGGGCGCATTCTTGACCCGGGGAGTAGATTCGACGCGAGGTGAGTCTCTTTTCTAACCTTGTAAGAGGAACATGTCCCCATAGATAATTTAAATGCTATCTGTAATGTTTGTGGGGTCTACGTACGTACAAAGTGACGAGAGTCCATACGTAGTGGCTATTATTGATATGTCCAGGTAGTTAGGCCTACATCATGCCTTGTATTCTTCCTTGTAATGAATTATATGTGATGAACTCATGTTATATGTAGTATTGTTTCCCTGAAGTTTATGGAATTGGATAGTTGGGAGGAATTATTTACAGAAAGTAAATTGTTAAGGATTATTGTGTGTGCATGTGACCGCTTCGCAATTTACATTCCGCGAGCGGAGTGTCATTTCCCCTACTCTCATGGGAGCAGGTCGTACGCCACGACGGATTGAAAGATGCACTTATGGTTCAGGTCGTTCGACCCTCAGCAGTGCATAGGTATGACTAATTATGGCAAGGATACACTTATGGTTCGGGCCATTCGACCCTCGGCAGTGAACAAAGATGATTATTTTATGGCTCAGGCCTGTTGTCCTTATCCCGTATGCGTTTGATAAATTGTTACTGATTTCATGGATATTGATTTGACAGATTATTTGGGGAAGAATGAAGGAGTAAATTTTTTTACTTCCAGTACTTACTCGGATTTCAGTGCCTTTTATTTGTTGCTTTACTGCCTTTACATGCCTACTGCTTTCATCATATCCTGTCATATTATATTAATGGACCTTAGTGCGTGTCAAGTTGACCTCTCGTCACTACTTCTTCGAAATTAGACGGGATACTCACTGGGTACATATTTATTTATGTACTCATGTTACGCTTCTGTCCTAAATTGTACAAGTTCTGATGCTGGTGCATCTGGTTATCAGACCGGAGCTAGATTCTGATTAGAGTTGGACATGACTTCACGGTGAGCTGCTTCTCCTGACGATCCTCGGCAGCACCATGGAGTTTCTTTTGCTTATTTCCCGTCTATTTCTTTCAGACAGTGGGATTGTATATTATATCTTATGTATATCCTGTTAGTATGCCCGTAGGACTTGTGACACTAGTTTCTGGCACACACGTGGTAGCTATTATGGGTTATGGTCTATATATATATTGTCCCATGCCTCTTACGACTGCTTTTGGTTAAAAACTGGTTAATTACCCTTTTCGGTTAATGTTTTAAGCTTTAAATCTTGGTATATGTCAAGATGTTTAATCAAAAAGAAGGAAACCTTAGTAAATTGAGTGTTGGCTTGCCTGACCCCGCTGTTGGGCGCCATCACAACCTGAGTTAGGATTTTGGGTCGTGACAATAATGACCTTGTATAGATGAAACAGTTTGTTGTTATTTCTACCAGGGACATTTTCCCGCCTTTCCATTCTTGAATCTTTGAAATTTACTCGTAAGTCTTCGGATACCCTTTCCTTATCTCGTTTAAAAGGAATTTCTTACTTTGATAACATTAATTTTCTCTATTCCATCTACTCATTGGGAACCACCATCGGTTTAGAACCTGACCCAATGGGTAAAGAAAGTTCTAGATATTTCCACATCGAACTCACGTATGTAGAAAAAGATTGCCCTTAGATTCAAGTGGAAAGGCCAAACACCACGGTAAAAGATTCCCTTTTTCCTTTTCAACCTTCAACATGACTTAGAATCAACTTACTGACTCATTTTCGTAATATAGAGGCTTTCCACAGGGTCTTTTGTTTGCCCTCCTATTGAGGTTTCTGATGACCCAAAGGAACACCATCAACGATTACATGATATCCTCAACCGGAAGAAGGCTCGTGAAACCGTTATTTCTTTCAGTAAAGGAGCCTCCTCCCGAAGTCCCAACCCAAGGACAAGAAAACACAAAGGAGATATACCTCTATGGTTGGGACTCGGGAGAAAACTCCAACAAAAGAAGCTCCCACTGGACTAGCCACAATGGTCATGGATGATGAAGGAATTGATGATGAAGTGATTCCTCTTCAAAGAAGAAAAGATCTTCATCATCTCAACCAGATGCTCAGCTAGGAGAACTCCAAACACCACAACCGAGAGAAGTTCAAGGACTCTTCACAGAAATGGAAATAGTTGAAAATATTGAGTCTCATTATCAGGATCCTGTCGACTCTTTCGTTTAAAATAGTGTTACACCTAGCATCCCCCTGCAATCAATTTTTACACCAACCACAATCGCAACATCTTCTACACCGATTGTTTCCTCTCCACTGGCCCCAACAGAATAGAGAGAAGATGTTCCTTCCCCATGGTCATCCGATCATGGGAATTTAGGGGACCCTTACCTGACACCCTCTCAAAACCCTAGTGGAAAATGAAGTGTCTTTCTCACGGTTTCGAATGAGTTTCACCTACTCTCCAAGCTGGTGGAGGTTGCCAATTACCTGAAACCTTTGGCCATGGAAAAAGATTGGAGAAAGATGGAAAATCGTTCTGCTGAATGTTTGATCAACAATAGCACGCACTATTAGCTCATGTATTAATTTAAACATTTTGTATTTCTTTTTCCTTGCTAAACCTAGGCATCGTAACCTCAACTTTAACCTTTTTAGGCTAACCTCCTTGCTTCTGAGGGACTTCAAAAGTATATTTTGGACAAAGAATATCTTACTACAAAATGAAATCAACTTGTTGCCGAACGAAATCAACTTGCTGAGGCCTCTCGACTTTGGAAGCAAACGTTTCTCAAATGGGAAAATTTGAAGCCCGACTGGAGTAATATTAGCAATAAAGGATTTGTCCATAGTGAAGAAGCCACTCAATCACATGAGGACCTTAAGGAGGCGAAGGACAAGTGGGTTGAACTGCATAATGTCGTCATTGCCGCGGCCGAGCGTGAGTTTTCTTCTATGGAGAAAATCAACAACTCAAAAGCTATATTACGCTCCAAAATCGAAGAGGCTAATGTTTCCGAGGAGAAGAGAGTCAGGATGGAAGAAAGGTTCAAAAAGGTTATGGATCATAACCACCTTCATGCGAGAACCAATATTGGCCTAGATTCCATGATCAGCATTGCGCGAGCAGAAAATGATAAGCTTCAATCCAAAATCGATAAATTCCGAGCTAAACTCCAAAATCAAGAAAATTATATTCTCCTCGAGAAAAATTATACAATTTATCATATGAGGAGGAAGACTTTGTAGGACGCCAAATAAGGCATTGCAAAAACGTAGATGGTTGTATTTCCACACTTTGTGGATTGGAAACAATTGCTCTCGAGAACATTCCTGCTCGGCATATTGCTGCAAGCTCTTAGAACACCAAATCCAACTATTCGGGAACTGAAGTGGAAGTTCAAAAAGAAGAAACTGATAAGGATGAAGGCCTTCGACCAGATGTGGACCAACCTTCAACTACAAAAGAAGCAGAAAACACTTCTCTTCCTTCGGATTCAGTAGACAAAAATAACTGATGTATATATTTTTCTTTTCCTTTGTAACTATGCAAAACTAAATAAATAAGTGTTGGCAGTTTATGTAATGAAAGAAATTTTTTGCTTATTTTTTGTGCAAACAATATTCTTCTTTATATAACTGATAAAACTCAAATATATTTTACATCCGATAACTTTAATCCCGGGAATTCATACTTCCGAAATTTACCCTTTGACTATGAGGGTTTCATAAGAGATGGCCCTTATATTTATGGTGATCTTGAAGAGGATGTCTCATGTTCATTCCAGCACAAGCATTTTAAGTTTAATTAACTTTCAAACAGAAAATAATTAACTTATTATTTGGACAAGAAATAAGATAAAAACAAAAGGATATTGATTTATTCCTTCCATCTTTTAAAGTACATTTACATAAACATTCGTTTGCTCAAGTAAATAAAGTTGCCAATATATGTGGCTAACTTGTACAACTAATTTTAATGGAGTTGATCATGTAGTCCCCGGTCCTGATAAGATATAGCCTCTAGTTCTAACAGTCCCCAGTCTTCGTGACACTTTTAATGCTCTAATATGCAATAGTCCCCCCCTCCACTCTCCAGTGTTCGGATGCTAAGTATGAGAATTTGAACACTAGAGATCTTGTTATTGCCGATGACCCTTTCTTCGTGATATGCTTTACATTGCTTCCTCACTAAAAGAAAAAATCCAATTGGGATGAAAACTGAATGAAGGAAAAAAGAGTGTAGCACATACTTTCAGTATCAACAAGGATATTAGGAGTAATACCTTTTGACATGAGCCACGTCCCAATGTCTTGTCAATTTAACTCCATCTTGATTTTCCAATTGATATGAACCTTTCCAATCACGTTCCAATTGATTGGTCCCAGCTTCTCGGCATTAACCTCTAAGAACTTTGAGTTACCTTTCTCAAAACCAAATCTCCTACTTTAAAATATCGAATATTTGATTTGTGGTTGTAATATCTTTCCATTCTTTGCTTTTGTGCCATCACCTAACATCGATAAATTTCGATGTTCTTCGAGCAAATCCAACTTAATCAACATTGCTTCATTATTTGCCTCTCATTTTCTCGGGAATACCTTATGGTTCACTCTCCTATATTCACCAAGATGAAAGCTTCTACACCTACACAAGCGAAAATGGTGTTTCCCAGTGCTTGATTTCACCGTCGTTCGGTATGCCCATAATACTCCCGGTAACTCTTCTGGCCAATTACCTTTAGAATCGTCTAACTTATTTTTGATATTTTGAATTATTACCTTGTTAGTTTACTTCGATTGTCCGTTAGAACTTGGATGGAAAGGAGAAGATGTTATCTATTTGATCTACAATCCTTCCAAAAACTTTGTGACTTTGGAACCAATAATCTGCGTTACTTCTCACTTTTGTAATCACCTACTTCAGCACATTTAGTGAAATAGTCAATTAGAACCAAAAGAAATTTTATCTGCCCGGGCCCTTGTAGTAAGGGACCAACTATGTCCATCCTTCATTTCATGAATGGCCATGGTGAAACCACCGAATGCAAATATTCCGCTGGTTGATGCACTAACTATATATGACGCTGACACTTATCACATTTTTGTACAAATGTCTTCGCGTCTTATTCCATTCAGGACCAATAATAGCCAGGCCCTATTAATTTGAGAACCAACGAATCTGCACCGGAATGATTTTTGTATACTCCTTCATGAACTTTTTCTTATCACATAATCATTCTTCAATGTCCCTAAACACCGAGCCAATGGTCCTTGAAAAGACCTCCTGTATAATTGACTGTCAACGAGGCAATACCGAGCAGCTTTGGTCCGCAGCGTCTAGGATGCTTTTGGATATTCAAGAAATTTGCCATATCTTAAATATTCTATAAACTCATTTCTCCAATCCCAAATTTGGTTGGTTGATTTAACTTCACAATATTCGTCAATGTCCAATACTGAATGCAACATTTGAACTACCACACCGGGATCAGATCCCTTAATTTCTGTGGACGACCCCAAATTGGCCAATGTGTCTGCCTCCGTGCTTTCATCTCTTTGAATGTGGATGATCGACCATTCCTTGAACCAGGAAAGCAACACTTGAACCTTATTCAAGTATTGTTGCATGCGCTCTTCCTTGGTGTCAAAAATTCCATATACTTGGTTTACTACCAATTGTGAATCGCACTTTATTTAAATTACCCCAGAGCCTAGTCCCCAAGTTAACTCAAGCCCTACAACCGAAGCCTGGTACTTAGACTCATTGTTAGTTAATGGTACAGTTCTAATGGCATGTCTGAAGATTTCTCCCAAAGGAGTGATTAACATTATCCCAAGACCGGACCCTTTTACATTGGAAGCTTCATCCGTAAACAAGGTCCAAACACTTGATACAGTTTCTAACATTAGTACTATTTTTTTAGCAGCTAAAGGCATCAGCCCTGAACTAAGTCAAATATAAAGTCGACCAAAACTTGTGACTTGATAGCTGTTCGAGGTTTATATTCTATATCAAATTCATAAATTTCTACCGCCTCATTAAGCCAAACGACCTGACACTTAAGGTTTACAAAAAATATACTCCCAATGACCCGGAATGTCACTAAGTCACAAGCTTCTATGAACTACTGTAGCTCTAAACAAAAGTCTTAAAATAAATAAATAGACTCTAGACGATGAAGTAGAAGAGGGCTCTGAGGATTCTGCGAACGCGGGCCGAAATACCTTGAAGTCTCCTAGAAAGCATCAACACGTACTATCCTCGAGGCTGATAACTCGTACGTGGATCTGCACAAGAAAAACATGTGCAAGAGAGGGCATGAGTACACTACAATGGTACCCAGTAAGTGTCAAGCCTAACCTCGGTCAAGTAGAGACGAGGTCAGGTTAACGCCCTACCGGAGTAAATATAATAATTTAAACAGTAAAAGAGATAAGTCAATTCTACAGTAAACAGTTAAAGAAAAATTCTCGAAAACTTAACAGTCAAGGGAGCCCTCGGCTAGGAACAAGGTGAAACACAATGTGGAATCTCTCGGGATATCGTCCCGTAGTTCTGAATGATTATGCAGTACAAGGGGATCTCCCGGAATACATCTGTAGTCCCAAAGTAAATATGCAATGCTGGGAGATCTCCCGGAATACGTCCGTAGTCCCAAAATAAGTATGCAATATAGGGGGATCTCGCGGAATATGTTCGTAGTCCCAATTTAAATATGCAATACAGGGGGATCTCCTAGAATACGTCCGTAGTCCCAATTTAAATATGCGACGCAAGATAAAATGACAAGTATGGCATCGAATTATACAGTTTATACTAATCACATATAAGGAAAGTAGGGATTTAACTAAGCATGGAGCACATAGTGTCATATAAGCAATTAAAACACGTAAGCATGTTTCTCTAATCTAAGCTAAGCAATGTAACGTATGAGTGCAATTTAATAAGAGAAACAAAACAATTTATGATTTAAGGAGGAATAACGGGATTTTTGCAATAACATCATGTGTATTTACTCGTCACCCAACGTACACGGCGCTCACACATCAAATAACATCAAATATCCTAAGGGAAAGTCCCCAACACAAGGTTAGGCAAGCCACTTACCTCAACCGCTCAAATCAACTTGAGATCACGTTCTTGCCATGAGTAACCGACTCCAAATGACCCGAATCTATTCAAATTAATTGAATAATGTAAATATAACTTTAAGTACCTAATTTAACTAATTAATTCGAAGCTAAAATGCGAAATTAGGAAAATCTCCCCAAAAAGTCTCCCCGAACCCACGTCTCGGAATCGGGTAAGATTTAAAAAATTATGAACACCCGTTCACTCACAAGTTCACTCGAACAAAAATCATCTAAATCCGACGTCAAAATCTCATTCAAATCTCAAATTTTCAATTGGGGAACCTTTTCCCCCATTTTCAAACTTTTACCCGCAAATTCTTTTATTAGACGAGGAAAACAACAATAGATTATTGTATTATGATCAAATTAGAGTTAGAATTTGTTACCCAATGACTCTCCTTCAAAAACCCTCGAGAAATCGTCTGTACCGAGCTCCAAATCGAATTTTGTGTTATGAAATTTCAAACCCTCAAATTCCCTATTTATGCCCAGTGATTGCCGCATCTACGGCTCATAGGGCCGCACCTGCGGAAAAATAAATGCAGGTGCGAAAATCACTTAAAACAGGTTGGGTCCGCATGTGCGACCCTTGGGCTGCATCTGTGATTCCGCTTCTTCGGACACCCAGCCGCTGCGAGCCCAACAATCCATGCCCATTTTCGCATCTGCGATCACCCCCAGCGCATCTGCGTGTACGCACCTGCGGGCTCCTCTCCACAGGTGCGAAACACAAGAACCAGCAACACCAGATTTTTGCCTAAGTCCAAATTTCTTCCCGTTAAGCATCCGAAACACATCTCCGGGACCTCAACCAAACATACCAATCAGTCCTATAACATCATTCGAACTTAGTCGAGCCTTCAAACCACATCGAACAGCACCAAAAATATTAATTAAGCACGGATACAAGCCTAAGGACTTAGTATTTTTCCAAATTCTACTAACAATGCTGAAACACGTCAAACCTAGTCCGAATGACCTCATATTTGACACCCATATCACAAATGAAATTATGAACCTACAACCACTTCCGGAATTCCATTCCGAGCTCTATATCAAAACGTTTCCTGTCGGCCAAAATCGCCAAAAATCTAACTTTCGCCAATTCAAGCCTAAATCTACTACAGACCTCAAAAACACATTTTGGACGTGCTCCTAACCCCAAATTCACTCAATGGAGATAACGGAGTAGACAAAATTCCATTACGGATCTGTCTTCATATAGTTCCAACTACGGTCCAAATTCTATGACTTAAACTCACATCTAGGGACTAATTGTCCCAAAACTCTCCGAATTGCATAACCAAACACTCCGGCAAGTTCCGATAGCATAAACAAACATTGGGAAAACAGTTATTAGGAGATCGGGACTCAAACTCTCAAAACGACCGGCCGGATCATTACACCCTTATTTCTTGTTGGTGAGCGGGTGAAAACCAACCTTGTAAAAGTTGGCGGTGAACGCTGAAAACTACAAAGGATGTACACAAACTAAATTACAAAGATAACTTCTGCAGATCGCTGTCCGCAGTTGGTCTGGGCTCTGGTGCTGCTACCACAGGCTGGACCCCACCCACGGGCAGTGTATCCGGAGTGTGATGTAATGTTGCTGTCTGACCTGCAGTCTGGGCAGTAGGGGTCTGGACTCCCCTTCCCGCCTGATAAGTGGCAGGATGTGCTGGAAATAAACCAGCATGGGACATAGTGTCCATAAACCGCATCATACGGCCCATGACCTCCTGGAAGCCTGGCGCCGTCATGAAGTCCACTGGAGCAGGATCTGCTGGGGGCACCTCATCCTGCTCCTCTATGATAGGATCATCTAGTGGTGGTGCAACTGGAATAGCCCTAGGACACCCTCGTCCTCTACCTCGGGTGGGTGCCCTACCCCAGCCTCTGCCACGTCCTCGGACGACGGGGGCAGTGGCATCTCCCGGATCTGGAACATCGTATGCGCGCGTCCTCACCATCTGTGAGAGAATAGAAGAATGCGTTTTTTTTAAACCATCGGTTGCACGATAGAATATGAATAAAGAGAGGTTTCCTAACACCCTATATCCTCCTGAAGATAAGTACATATGTCTCCGTACCGATCTGCAAGACTCTACTGGGTCTGCCCGTGACTCGTGTGACTTATGTGAACGTAGAGCTCTGATACCATGTTTTCACGACCCAAAATCCTAATTCAGGTCGTGATGGAGCCCAATAGCGAGGTTAGGCAAGCCAACACTCAATTTACTAAGGTTTCCTTCTTTTTGATTAAACATCTCGACATATACCAAGGTTTAAAGCTTAAAACATTAACTGAAAAGAGTAATTAACCAGTTTTTAACCAAAAGCAGTCGTAAGAGGCATGAGCCTATATATATATATAGACCATAACCCATAATAGCTACCACGTGTGTGCCAGGAACTAGTGTGACAAGTCTTACAGGCATACTAACAGGATATACATAAGATATAATATACAGTCCCACTATCTGAAAGACATTGACGGGAAATAAGCAAACGAAACTCCATGGTGCTGCCAAGGATCGTCAGGAGAAGAAGCTCACCGTGAATTCATGTCCAACTCTAATCAGAATCTAGCTCCGGTCTGATAACCAGATGCACCAGCCTCAGAACCTGTACAATTTAGTACAGAAGTGTAGCATGAGTACTTAAATAAATATGTACCCAGTGAGTATCCCGTCTAATCTCGAAGAAGTAGTGATGAGAGGTCGACTTGACACTTACTAAGGTCAGATAATATAATATGACAGGATATGATGAAAGCAGTAGGCATGTAAAGGCAGTAAAGTAGCAAATAAAAGGCACTGAAATCCGAGTAAGTACTGGAAGTAAATAAAAATTTACTCCTTCATTCTTCCCCAAATAATCTGTCAAATAAATATCCATGAAATCAGTAACAATTTATCAAATGCATACGGGATAAGGACAACAGGCCTGAGCCATAAAATAATCATCTCTGTGCACTACCGAGGCTCGAACGGCCCAAACCATAAGTGCCTCCTTGCCATAATTAGTCATACCTATGCACTGCCGAGGTTCAAACGACCCGAACCATAAGTGCATCTTTCAATACGCCGTGGCGTACGACCCGCTCCCATGAGAGTAGGGGAAATCACACTCCGCTCGCGGAATGTAAATTGCGAAGCGGTCACATGTACACACAATCCTTAACAATTTACTTTTCGTAAACAATTCCTCCCAACTATCCAATTCCATAAACCGCAGGGAAACAATACTACATATAACATGAGTTCATCACATATAATTCATTACAAGGAAGAATACAAGGCATGATGTGCCTAACTACCCGGACATAGCAATAATAGCCACTACGTATAGAATCTTGTCTTTTGGTACGTACGTAGCCCCACAAACATTACACATAGAATTTAAATAACTTATGGGGACAATTCCCTCTTACAAGGATAGAAAAGAGACTCACCTCGCGTCGAATCTACTCCCCGGGTCAAGAATGCGCCTGAAACTCCGAATTCATCTCCCAAGGACTCGAAACTAGTCAAACGTTACGTAAATATATCAAATTATACCCAAAGCATGGAATTATCCTATCTATTTAGTCAATTCATCATTCTTGAAGAAATCCCAAAATTCACCCCCGGGCCCACACGCTCGGATTCCGAATATTCTCGAAGGAAATACTCACCCATAACCTAAGGATCGTTAATATATGATTTTTACTTGATTTCATAGCCCATTCACGGGTAAATTCTCAAATTCTCGAAAGCCCTAGGTTACTACCCAACTCCTTGATTTTCACTAATTAAGTAGTTAATTTAACTAGTAATTCATGTATTAAACTAATACTAGGGCAGAATTTACTTACATCTTCATCAGCTAGGTGAATTGGCTCTTTCCAAGCTTCCTAGGTCGACAATGGTGGAAATAAAATGAACAAAATCCCGTGTTTTAAAGAAACACACTGCCTAACACTGGATTCCGCACCTGCGGTTCAAGGACCGTACCTGCAGTCTCGCACCTGCGGAAAATGGGACACGGGCCTGGGATCGCACCTGCGTGCACGAGTTTGCACCTGCGGGAAATGGCCTGCACCTGCGAGATTTGGGCAGCCACCTGGGATCGCACCTGCGAGGCTGGGACCGCAGGAGCGGTCCCGCACCTGCGTCTGGGCAATCACACCTGCGTTCACACCATATCAGGTGCACCAGCAACTATTGCAGCTGGTTTTTGTTTTGGCCTTGTTTGGTGCCCGAAAGGACCTGGGCCCACCCGAGCCCCCTTTCAAACATACCAAAAGTCCCAAATCATAATACAAACTCGCTCGAGCCTTTGGAACACTCAAAACAATGCGAAAACTCAGAATCCCCCTCAAAACCCCTAGAATCAAAACTTAAGAACTTCAAGTTCTTGAATTCGATATCAATGCACCGAACCGACCTATGCTACTCGGAATGACACCTAATTTTGCAAGCAAGTCATAAATGACATAATAGAACTATTCCCGATCTCGGAATTCTGTTCGAACCTCGATAACGCAAAACACGTTCCAAACCAAATTATGAACTTAAGAAAACTCTTATTTCTATATTTGGCACCGAAATGCCCCCGGTCTTTCAAAACCCATTCCGAATATACGCCTAAGTCCGAAATCATCATACGAAGCTACCGGAACTATCGGAACTCGATTCCGAGGTCGTTTGCTCAAAATGTTGACCAAAGTCAAACTTGGCCAAAATGGCCAACCTTAAGGAACTAAGTGTTCCTACACTTCTCTAAACGCTTCAGAATCCCGAACCACCCGTCCCCGCAAGTCATAAATCACAATAAGCCGCAATGGGAAGTTTCATTTAGGAGAACGAGGAACGGGGTCTGAATGAGTAAAACGACCGGTCGGGTCATTACAATTATCATCATCAACGCTGGTAAGGAAGGCATGGTGGCCGCATTTTTCGAGTTTAAGCACACCCAACGGAAGTTCTTCGGAGAATAGAGCTGTGTGAGAGTGAGGGTTTTCTCGGCCTTTGAGCATTGTTTTTTAAGGCAGGCCATCGTATTCCATATTGACAGACTCACCTGAGCCAAGCAGATTTGGTAGAAATGACAAAATTCTAAAATTATAAGGTCAATTTATTTACCCAATATAAAAGTAAAAGGGTATGTATAAACGTATATGTACCATGTCTTGCTATAGGTGACTCTTTCCACCTCATTGAGGGCAAAGATTTTGATGTTATTCCAATCAAAGACTTCCTTTATAACGGGAATGCTAGCAAGGCAAATGGAATAAGAGTACATGCGAACAAGCCAGTTTTTGTTGCTTTTGGGATTAATAGGTTCCTTTTAGATTTGAAGGTCCAATTGGGAGTTGAGTTGGAGAGGTTTAACGACCCAACCAATCGTTTTGAGAATTTGCATTCTGTTTAGATATTTGAAGTCTTAAGTGGCTTCATATGATGTATTATGACTTGTGAGAATCATCGATTTTGGGTTTCATGTGATTTGGGATTGATTTGGAAGGATGATTCTCAACTAATAAGCTTTAAGTTGGAAGAGTTCCCCAAGTTTCACTTTACTGTATTTGACATCAGATCAAAGTTTTGATGGTTCTGTTAGGCCCCGACTGTGATCTTGGACTTGGGCATATGCCCAAATTTGCATTTGGATGTTTCAAGAAAGTTTCACCATTATATGGTGAAAGTTAAAAATTTGAAGGTTTGGAATGTTCATAGATTTGACGGAGAGTTGATGTCACTCCCCAAAATTGAGGGCCGCGACCGGCGCTCGACTGAGAAAGTCCGACTGAGCAAGCCTATTAGGTTTCATTCTACCCAAAATTAATTTATCAATAACAAGGAGATGGACACCATAAATCCTACTTAATGAGCATTACATTGACAATTTTTATCTTCGTCTTTCTTTAACGGTTACAACCATACTAACCAAACAATTACAATTAATAAATACGAATGAAACATTTTTGCTAAATAACAACATCTCTAGTTCAATTTTTCAGTACCCGACGCCACCCACAATCTTTCTAGGAAGCTAAAGATAGAGAAGACAAAGTGACCCTACCGGAGACAAGGCCCCGACTATACCTCAAAGAGTAACAACATAAGCAAAAAAAGTGTGACATATTCTATACATAACCCCGGAAAGAAATGGGGCTCAACAAGTCTGCTGTGGGGAGAAAGAGAAGGCACCGCTACCTGCGATCAGCGCTACCAGCTTCAGAGCCACCTACATCCATTAAAAGATGTAGCGCCCCCGGCAGAAGGGACATTAGTACCATCGAATAGTACTAGTATGTATGAACAAACTTTAATCTAAGTAGAATTAAACAGTACACAAGTAAAAGAAAGTCATGGAAATCAAACAAAGTTGCACAGAAATACAGAGAACACAAGTGAGAGTCTCATAGTTTCTTATTTCGTCTTTTCATCCTTTTTATTTATAGTCTCTTAGTGTCAAGTGCCACAATTTATAATGCCTCCGTGTCGTTTTACACGGAGTCCGGTCTCGGCCTGACCGGCTAAGCCGTCCCAAGTGAGACATCACCAACATCATAATGTAAACTCATATTTCCGATGTAAATGCCACTATGTGTACCGCATGGAGTCCGATCTCGTCCTGATCGGCTAATCCATCTCACTTTGGGACATAACCATATCAATTAATTATTCGGTTCACATTCCTTTCCCATCATTTATTACATAGTCCTTGGCACTTGGATGCAATTAACAATTTGAGCTTATTTCCCTTTTCATTCGTTCGATAGTATTATATTTCATATTAATAAGTTCCAACATATGATGAATTGTGCACATAATAGGATGAGCATAAAGAATCATGATTCACAATTTCAAATAACATGGTGACATGGTAAACAACTAAGACAATTAGGGAACATAATCTTTCATCTCAACACATTAGAACAAACAATTCAAGTATGATCAAGCAAGGAACTCATACCAAATGCACGGACACTAACGAGATGATTCTACGAAGATTAAAGTTAGCCATACATACCTCAAAGAGCTTTTCCTTAAGTTTCTACAATACACCAACGCCTCTAGCAATAAAAATCTATAAGGACATAGCAGAAATCGATTAATGATTAGGAAGATTACCCGTGGTGTAACTCTCTTAGGAATTTCATCAAACACCTAACATGTGAAGTAGACTACAAGGTCTGAAAATTACAATTCCTTCTCCCCTCAACCAATTTTAGCAGGAACCGCCCAAATTAGTTCTTTAATATCACATACTATAACTTAGTGCCACATGAATGGCCTATTTCTGATCCCTAAAATATATTTGAACCTTTAACCTCTTGCATGAAATCTTGGAAGTAGGACTTACCCGGATAGAGGACAATCTAGTGGTTATCTTCCTTGATTCTTGAAGACTTGAGAAAGATTTGGATGATTATGAAGCTAGAATCCTTCGTTCTCTCTCTATATTGCTCTCAACTCTCTCAAAAATCAGTAGAAAACGACCCCAAATGAAGCCCCTAAGCCTATTTATCAAAATGGGGTCGGGTTATAAAAATAAAAAAAATAAGCCTACGAAATAGGGTCTGCGATCGCATAATGGATCGCAGAATAGGAATGTGGGTCGCAAAATGCATCGCGAAACTGGTGTCCATAACTGGGCTACACTAGTCCATTTTGCGAGCATTTTTGCGGTCGTAGATCAATTATGTGGACCGCATAATGATTTTGCGATCGCAGAACTGCCACGGGATCCCATATTTCCAGCCTTTGGTAAATTGATCATAACTTTGTGTAGGAATGTTCAAATGACGAACGGTTTGAAGAGTTAGAAACTAGACATGAAGACCTTTCATTTCATAGGTTTTTCATCACATAAAACTTTATATATCTTTAGACATGCTCGTTCAAAATGTGGACTTGTGCGAACTCGTTTGGAATTTTAGCCTATTATGCAATATTCCAATTTGACTTGGACTTAGGCCTTTCCTTGGACCCCACATTACTTATTTTATGACTTATACACTTATTTACCATATCCAATTCATTTACTTCATATTTATAGCACATAAAATATTATAATTAACTTTCCTGGCACCCCAAAATCCTAAATTACTTAGCAAAATATTTTCGGGGCCTTACAGTTGAACCCCACTTAGGATCATTCAGCTTCGAATGAGAAGTAGAGGCCGCCCCAAACACCTAACATAACATATCTCTTTTCTAACCTACCTCATGTCCCTAAATCGTGACTAATTCCCAAATGTTTCAGAAATTTTGGCAGCATCTCTTTTGTAACTAGGCCTATCTAGCAGAGAACCACCAAAACCATCCTAACAACTCATCCATAACTCGACAAAGCACCACAATGTATATTTCCATAACACTAATCTCAGCATTACAAGCACTACATTATCATAATGATACCTGAATATGGACTGCACATTTTTAAATCATAACACCTATAAGGTACCTTTCAAATCAAAACTAATTGTTATACAATCAAGCGAAAATATTTTCTTCCCACGACACTTTCGACCTTCAAGGTGGCCTCCTCGACTTACAGGCTTTGCCATAACACATTCATGGAAACAATCCCAACCCCCAAACTTATCTAACAAGTATGACATCTAGATACCTCGCATAAGCTAACTATCTATAAACTTCACCTTCAATAATTTCCACTAGGATGATACACAAAGGATGTCCAACTACCTTCTTAGACATAGACATATGAAAACACAAAATACATGAGGAACAGTTACGTGGAGACATCATACTCCTAGTGTAGCCTAATGGGAAACGCGCTTATATACCCTTCATTATCAATTGACATAAATTTCTTCAGGGGAAAATATTGAGAATAACCTGTTCACCCTCCTAAATTTTAAATCTCTGCGTGAACACCCAAACTAAACCTGTAGTGACCTTCAACTATTACTCTAAGATGTGCTATCATGAATTGACCATAAAAATTACCTATCGAATATATGTGCTCACGGGGTGATGCTTCCTCTTTGACACATTTGAACCTTCAATACCAAATAGATCTAATACAATGAGGAACAACATAGTTCAAGATGTGGCTGGAATTATTCAGGAATCCATTAATGTGCTGAGCAGAGTACTTCATGAGGTTATACGCTAAGAGACACGAGGATTTCTACTAACTATGTTGACATGGTTTAATCCTGGTGACAACATCAATTATCAGATAAATGAAGCATAGTGGTAACTAGTATTCTTAGATGAGGTGGATACCATGTGTGTGATCTTTAGATTTAAAAGAAGTGGCCAGTATGATACATCAGTCGTGTCCCTGAGTGTAAGGTGAGTAGTTGATCTAAATGGTAAGACTCTTGCAACATGGGTGTGGTCGAGTCCACTAAAGAAATACATGAAATTTGACTTCACTCTTAACAATAAGCGACACAAGGACTCTATGCCACAAGTGCATGAGGATGGAAAAGAAGTCATCCACTTATGAAAATATCATAATTCGAACAATTTAACCCTTCTCGACAATTGATCCTGTAAAGGATGATTAGAGGTACGACAACTGGTCTTCCGATTCAATGTGCTTATGGTATGTTCAAAAATCTGGAAGCGTCTAATCTCAACCCTCTTACGGGTGAAACCACATAGCTAGGACATCCTACCATAGTGGTGAAATCATGCATTGGTTAGAAGGGTTCTAATGGTTAACGTAATGCTCCGGGAAGAAATACAATTAAAACTCCTATCCTACCTAAGGCGGTGGAATGCCAAGGGTAGCAAAATTCCCCACACATGACAATGACGTTGTCTATAATCCTAGAAGCTGAGTGAGCAGAAGGTCATGTAACCCATCCAATCCGACCCATTTAAGACTTTTTGAAAATGGGACGCACTTTGGTTTGAAATAAGGGCAATATAAGCGTGAACTTAAGGAAAATCATTACTTTTGGAACCCATGAGACAAGCCCACATAGCATAGAAAAATCGTCAACAATGGCGAGAAAGTACTTAAAACCATTACGGGTTAGTTTGAAAGAATGAGACGTCTTAATGCAATTATCAGGGAAAAGTAACCTATGTTATCTAGTCACAGGGACATCGGAGCAAGTAAATGATTATTTAGAATAACATCTATAAGGAATACCAGCAATATTTATTTATTCTAACAAAAGGAATATGTCCCCATCCTTGATGCTATAAGATTTCCTCTTTTATGCCATAAAACATAAAATAAATTTTACAATGAGAGTTATCAGATGAAACGGATAGTAAGGCAGCAAAACTAAAGAGCACCATTTGAAACCAACAAGCTTAAACTGAGTAGAAGACATTAGAAGTTTGTAGTAAAGGGGAATTTACCCACTTCCATTGTCCTTTTCAGAAGAGGGGGCTTGTAGAGTACATAAAAGTGAGGTGAATTGAATCGAATCATATAGTTGGAAAGCTAGTCGAGAAAATTAGATAAGATCATATTGAAAAACACGGAGAAATGATACATGATGCAAGGTAAATGAAAAGAAAGTGAGAGAGCATATGGAAGTAACCTTTACATTGTAACCACTAGGAAGGGTGGTAATATAAGGGATTACGAGAAGCTAAATTTTTGAAAGAAGATCTCTGTATGTAGTCACATGATGTATAGCTCCAGAATTCAAATATCCAATTATGTTTAGCAACTCTACTTCACAATGAAACACTACAACACATTTCTACACAACCAGCTATTACCAGCCAAATTGGGAGATGTAATAAGACTTGACTGAGAGAAAGGCTTTGACATATAAATGTGTTACTAGGTGTATTTTTCCTTGGTCAACCCAAAACCAAAAGGCGAGAGTTATAGTGATAAGCGAATCGTTGGACTAGCACATGTGTAGATAATCCATTACCGAAAAGAGATCATTCAATCTCAGCAATTTCGGCATGCTATCAACCCTTGATGAACTTGAAGTGAGGTGGGAACCCATGTAATTTATGGAATTTATTAATCCATTGACCAGATACCTTTAAGTATTTCCAAATTAGAGCTACTCTTTCTGGGTCAAAGTTCAACCTTTAAGGATAGTGCTTCTAAGGGGGATATGATAGGGAAGGGATAGTATAACTGATAGTGAATGAAACATATTCGTAGCTAAAGTGAGATGATGGATTGACTTGCCTCTGCCACCTATAATTCTATATCCTTGTTTAGTTATGTCAGAATACTGAAAATCCCAGTAATATCACAAGACCAAAAACTTGTTAACCAGAAAATAAAGGTATTGTTACATCTATCCCATTGTCTGGATTCAACTGAATTGGCAAGGGGATCCGGGTAGATTACCATCAATAAAGGAATCTTATTTCTAGATGCCAAAGACACAATTATGATCTTCCTTCAACCACCGAAATTGGAATAGGAAAAAATAGGACAACAACTAGGGGAAGACCGGGTATAGTGGAGGAATTAACAAAAAGAGGACTTGAGGTTTCTAGGAGTAAACTAAAAAGCCTCACGGCTAGTGGAGCCACTACTAACATTACAAATCAGTTGGATTTGTAGCAAAATAAAGCAATTAGCAGATAGAGATACTCAAACAAGTATCGTGCAAATCAAAAGAGGAGCGAAAGTACTCATCTTCCTTACAGCCAGAAGAAGAACAATCTCCAAAAATAAGATGAACAACATGAATAAGTAACATGATCCAACTACAAAAATAGAGGCTCAACAAACCCTTTCTTCGATGGATATTTAGCAATGTCACCAGAGGTAATTGAGCAGACCAAATCCAGAAAATAAATTGCAAGAGAAGAGGAAGAACTCGCCAAGCAAATGAAAATCTTGCTGATTCCAATCACTAGGCGAAAATGAAAGTCTCAGCAAAGTAGAGTAAGGGCACTACCAGACTAAAGAGGATGATAAAACAAGGCAAGAGCTTCACTATGATACTATGTCAACATTCAGACTGAAGTAGAAACTCGAAGAAAAATGGCCTAGGGTTTTGAATAGAGAAGAATAAAGGGTAGAGAGAAAATACCTTTTTATTTTGTGCGAAAATATGAGAATTGTCCACCCATTCATTCGGTAAGAAGTTCTTCGGGTATAGTCCCTTGTTGAGAGTTTAAAAAGGCATGTCGAAAGTAGTAATTATATAGTTAAACCTCAATTCAAGGACATGATTATAGAGCTCAATGTCATAAGAGATTGCATATAAGAAAATTCTCGGTGGGGTGGATTCACGAAATAATAGATCTCGTTCAAAGAGTTGATGCATGCAATGTTTTGTGATTCAGTGTCTTATCAAGACCATGTTTATGAGAACTTCCCTTAGCGACAGGTTCTACTAATCCCTCTAGGGCACAATATATTCTTTTAACAAGCCTTTGGGCAATCTCGTTTGGACTCAAATGTGGGATCAATCCCTCCTTACATGCTTTAAATTCGCGGATTATGGTATCAAGATTACTAATCTTGAGAATAAGAATTAGAGAGGAAATTAGCTCCCTATCTTGAGCTCTATCGCATGATCTGGAGTATCAAAGAAGGGTGGAATTCCTAAATGTCCAAGTAGCCCCATAATTATAGATGTGGTCGAATACACACCGATAAGAAGGGCTCTACTAGACACGACTCCGAGACATCCTAGGACACTTTAAAACCTTAGGCTCTAATACCAAGTTTGTCACGCCCAATAACCGAGGGGCACGACCAGTGCTCGACCGAGCAAGCTCGACTGAGCAAGACTATTAGGTTTCATTCTACTCAAAATTAATTTATGAATAACAAGGAGATGGACTCCATAAATCCTACTTTATGAGCATTACTATGACAATTTTTAGCTTCTCTTTCTTTAACGGGTACAACCATACTAACCAAACTATTACAATTAATAAATATGAGGGAAACATTTTTGCTAAATAATAACTTCTCTAGTTCAATTTTTTAGTACCAGAAGCCACCCACAATCTGTCTACGGAGCCAATAAAGATAGAGAAGACAAAGTGACCCTGCCGGCGACAAGGCCCTGGCTATACCTCAAAGCGTAACAACATAAGCAAAATAAGTGTGACATATTCTATACATAACCTCAGAAAGAAATGTGGCTCACCAAGTCTGTTGTGGGGAGAAAGAGAAGGCACCGCTACCTTCGATCATCGCTACCAGCTTCAAAACCACCTACATCCATTAAATGATGTAGCTCCCTCGGCAAAAGGGACGTTAGTACCATCAAATAGTACTAGTATGTAACCGAATATGTGAATGATGCTAGAGAACTTGAGTATTTAGGGAACGCCAACAGAAGAATTTAGAAAGAATTTTGGTGGAGTCCAGAATGGTGCAAGGAGTAGTTTCAGGCTTAGTGGGAGAGTCCTACCGCCTGCAATTGGGATTGCTCTTCTCGTGGGGTTGCGGATTGTCGGCGTAATGGCAAGTTATTGCAGCTGAGGAATAAAGTGGTAATTGAGAATAAGATTTGATAAATATGTGAAAAAGTTGGTCCTATTGGACTAGGGTTAGGTTTTGGATGATTCAGAATTTATGCTTAAGGCATAGGCGAGTTGTAAGGAATGTGACTCAGTCACGTGCTTCATTGAAAAGGTGTGCATGTGCTAGAAGAGCCTTGGAGTTGATTGTATTCGGGGCCAGTTAGAGTGGGTGACTCTTGATAGCGGTCCTAATGAATTCGAAGGCTAAGAATGCGGTGTTTAAGGGTTCCAGGCAGCAGTATGATAAAAAATCGAGCTTTTGCAGCGTAGTTTCTGAGAAAGGGAAAAATAGTTCGGGTGTTCTATGTTATTTTCGGCGTGCAAGATAGTATCAGAGGAAAGAGAGAAAATGAACTCCAGATTTGGAGAAAGAGTATCGGGAGGGGTATATTAGTTGGAGTTGTGAATGCGCACAAGGAGGGTATGAGACGGTTTGTGGGATTGAGAAAGCGTGGTCTCATGAGTCAAGGCCACTCGGGATGAGTGAGGATTGAGTTTATTATGAGTTGAATGGGGTTACTATTATTTCTGAGGCAATTAAGGATAATTAAAAAGAAGATATATTAGTTAGCAATGGTTGAAATGGCACATGTACGACAATGATCAGTTTCGTCAGTGTGATTAAATTATGCATGTGGTTTTGTCGGTGTGTGCGAGGTTGTCGGCCGCCGTAATAGATCATAATTAGAAGCATTCAAGCATTATGACTTGTCAGGTGTAGGCGGGTCCCGGAAGGATCATGGGGGTATAGACTATTCCCTGAGGATTTGCCTGGTTTGTGATTTTGAAAAGTCACTCGTGTGTTGTTATGGTTCTCTTGAATTGAGGTAAGAAAAAGATTTCTATATGATGGAGTGTTCACCCTATTGGCGGTTCAGAAGTTATGATGGAATTCTTGTGCCATCTCATATTGGCATGTTAAGTGCGATAAACAGTATGTAATTGGGAGTAAGAATCGATATTGCGGTTCGGTGTTAACAAGGATGTCATGAGCTCGCATGAGCAAGGAAACTGGTGTTGTCTTCAGTGTCACCTGAGATCGGTGTTTGGTGAAAGAGGCTTTGTGTCCTAGTTATGGGTTCTTGATTTGTTTTACAGCGTTAGCGTGATCGGTGGTATGGACGTGCAAACTTGTTACCTAGTGTGGAAGGTCGTGGGAGCGTGACCACGGGAAGATTATATAAGTGTGACATGTAGTCACTTAATGGATTGAAGACTCAGACCAAGTATGAAGAAATGTAATATTGCTTATTTGAGCGTTTATGCCTGGAAGGTGTTCAGTTCATCTTTGTTGCGGATTGTGGGGTGTAGTCCCGGCTATGATGGTGGTTCTTCCGTGTTATGGGAAGAAGTGGGTTATTATGGACCTAGATAAGGCTATCAACCTAGTTCTGTGTGAGCAGAATCGACTTGAAGTGTGTACGCGAATTTAAATAGGATTATGGGCTCCACGTGGGTCCGATGTAATCATTTTAGTATAGAACTCCTCAAGGAGGGGTATTGGAATATTTGATGTTGTTCCATCTTCGTCCATTTCATGTAATACTATGACTGTGTCGTGTGAGTTGTGAAACGACTTGATAATTTCTTATGTGTTGAGATTCCGCGTAGTGATGAGGTTATGTGTGCAGGGTGGCCCTTGAGATTCAGATTATGTATCGCACCTCAGTTGTGCTTGAGTTTTGTAGCATGTGGCTCTATCAGTCTCCCTAGAATGGTATTATGCACCTAACGTGATTGTGTCAGATATTCATTAATTGGTAATAGTGAGCAATTCAGCCCCGCGTGTATCTCCTTATGTAAATTTCATAATAGGATTGGGTGGCATGCCACCACGGGTATGCTATTTGAATCAGGTTGCACGCCGCAGCAGTGTGATGATGAGTACGGTTCCTTATATCTATTTTCCTTATGATATACTTTCTATTTTCTGAGGAAAGTCCATACTAGTTGCGTGAGTTGGGTAGTCCCTTCCTGAGACATTTTCTTATGTATCATGTTCGAATTGTGGCCTATTGGCGCATTGTGGCATCATGTGAGACTTTTGGTCATGAATTGGGTGATTGGTTGTCTGAGCAGTTCACACTGGGTGAGACGAGATTTATAAATCTGGGATCGGTGCGATAAGATTAAGTGAAATACATTAAAGGACAGTTACCCTCATTGCTTTTAATGAGATGATGATCTAAGTCAAGAGAAGAGATTTCAATGTTTGGTTAACTCTGCAATTGGTTAGGAATTTCTACACCTTTCTTTCGTGGTGGTGGTATCGTCAGCATTATAGCAGAATGTATGCATACATCTTATAAGGTGCATTGGGAGCATCGGATTCGTGGAATTGTGGCTATTAAGGTTCAGGGAGCGTCATTGTGGTTAGACAATGGATTATGCGGTGTATGGTGCTGATTCAGCAAAGGTACGCAGTTGTGTTCTGGTGCCTCGTGTGGTAGTTGATATTGTGTTCATATATTAGAAACAGGCCTGGCAGAAAATTTCCGGTGTTTGAACTGAGTTCGGAGCTTATTGTATGGATAAAGGAGGATATCTTCAGATTTGATCAAGCGTATATGCTCAGTTGGGTTGTGGAAGCACGGGCAGGTGCACGAGGTGTTAAACAGTGATTTCAGATAACTCAAGAGAAGTTCTTGGCACGTTCGAGGACGAACGTCTGTTTAAGTGGGGGAGAATGTAATGACCCGACCGATCGTTTTGAGCTCTAGCACGTCGTTCACCGGTTAGAAGTCATGAACAACTTCATTTAAGGTATTATGACTTATGCATATGGTCGGAGTTGGAATTCAGGAAGTTCAGAGTTAAATTGGAAGGAAAATTTTCATTTCGGAAGCCTTAAGTTGAAGAAATTGACTAAGACTGGAATTTGGAGTAAACGACCTCGGAATCAGGATCAGAAGGTTCCGACAAGTCCGTATGATGATTTCGGACTTGGGCGTATGTCCGGATCGGGTTTTGGATAACCCCCGGGAGCGTTTCGGCGTGTATTGTGGAAGGCAGCATTTCTGAAGGAATTTTCTAAGTTTGGCTCGAAGCACGTTTCAGTGATATTGATGTTCATTTGGGATTCCGCGTCTGGGAATATCTTCCTATGGAGATTTTGGAGTTGGGGACGCGATCGGAAGTGAATTCGGATGTCCGTAGATCATTTTGAAGTCATTTGGCTAAAGATAGAAATTTGAAGGTTTTTGAGAAGTTTGACCGAGAGTTTGACTTTTTGATATCGGGGTCGGATTCTAATTCCGGAAGGTTGAATAAGTCCGTAATGTTGAATGTGACTTATGCAAAATTTGAGGTCAATCGGACGTGATTAGATAGGGTTCGACATCGAATGTGGAAGTTTCAAGTTCTAAAGTTCATTAAGCTTGAATTGGGGTGCGATTCATGATTTCGACGTTGTTTGATGTGATTTGAGTCCTCGAGCGAGTTCGTATCATGTTTTGGGACAAGTTGGTATAATTAGTTGAGGTCTCGAGGGTCTTGGGTGGATTTCGGAAGGTTAACGGAAGGGATTTCGGACAATATAGCTGCTGAAATTTCTGCAGAAAAGCAGCAGCTGGTGCATCGAAGAGCTGACTTTGGAAACTTACAGATCGAAATCTATAAGGCATCTAAAGATTTGCAAAACATTAAAGTTGTAAATCTTGCATTCTAGTTTCCAGGAAGATAAACCATTCACCATTTGGATATTTGTACATAAAGTTATGATCGATTGAATGAAGGCTGATAAAGCTGTTTTTGCATTTTCCTCAGAAATTTCTGATGCGAGTAGCCTACTTTGGAAGCTTATATCTCGAAATCTATAGGGAATATGAAAATTTGGAAAACAAGAAATTGTAGCCCTTGCAATCTAGGTTTCAAAAAGTTAAACTATTCATCATTTGGACATGTGTACTAAAAGTTATGATCGATTGAGCAGGGGCTGGTAAAGCTGTTTCTAGTGAACTTTTAGCGACGGCGTTTAGTGACGAAAATAGACTTTTAGTGACGGCTTAGCAGAAACTTAAGGACCAAAAATGCTCATTTCCTTAATTTCGTTTTGGATTTTTGGAGCACGGTTCTTGGGCGATTTTCACGGGAAAACATTGGGGTAAGTGTTCCTTATCCTATATTGATTATATTTCATGATCCCATACTCATCTACATCACGAATTCATGAGTTTATTAAAGATAAATCTGTTTTTTAGCAAATCTTCCAAAAATAAAAATTTAAGATTTGAAAGCCAATCCGATGTCGGAATTCGATAATTTTTGCATGGTTAAACTCGTATCGGAATCGGTTGTCGGATTTTGTTAGCTTCGTCAGTTTCTGAGACGTGGGCCCGAGGGCAATTTTGTCAACTTTCCGAGCGGAGTTGGGAATTTATATAAATTGAATTGTTATACGTATTAGAGTATATTTTCATTGGTTTGCCCGTTATTTGGATAATTTTGGGGCGTTGTGCATCAATTTGAGTCGTCGGAAGGGCTTGGATGCCGGTTATGGAACTTCGGAGCGAGGTAAGTCTCCTTTCTAACTTTGTGAGGGGGAATTGTCCCCATAGATGAACTAAATGAATATATTCCATTAATTGCGGGGGCTACGTGCGCACGAGGTGACGGGAGTCCGTGTGTAGCTACTAATATGCTTATGTCCGGGTAGTCTAGGACCCACTAGCATGCCTTACTTCTTTTACTTGTGATCTTTCCAGTAATATTAGACCGATAACATGATCACAATAGTAATTGAATACCTAAGAAGATTATAGTTCATTTTTCTTAATCATTTAGAAAGAGAATTTATTTTTCCTTGCATAATTGTGTTCCAGACGGATTTGTAATATTTGAAAACCTCACCAAACGTGGCAAATGAATTTCCACAACTAATTTGTATACTATCTTCTTATTCACCTAAAGAGAATTTTATCACTTTCTTGAGAAGTTGTTTTCTTGATACAAAATGTGGATCTATTATGTGAATACGTGTACATATGAGCACCTGAGTCGCAGGTATGATTCGCGAGCAGGTTAGCCTTATTATTATTATGTTGACCGCGTCGCATGATCGATTCGTGAGCTGGGAAAATAGATGCATCTATGGTTCGAGTCGTTCGACCCTCGGCAGTGCATAGTTTATTATTGTTGGTCCGCGCCGTTCGACCCTCGGCATTTTCTTGCGCATGATAAATGCTGTTTATTTCCTGCGAATTATACTTGTTTATTTGCCTAAGGAGCTTTGAGTTTCCAGCTAAAAAGAAGAAGAATTGATGTGTAAAATGTGAAATAAGTTGATATCTCTTATCTCTGCTCATTATTTAATTTCCTATTATACTAAATGCTTAGCACCTCACTTGATTATGTTTAATCGACCTGTAGCAAGTGTTTAATTCAGCCTCTCGTCACTACCTCTCTGAGGTTAGGCGGAATACTTACTGAGTACACGTTGTTTTCGTACTCATGCTACACTTGCTGTTCATTTTTATTGCACAGGTACTTTCTCAGCGATGTGGTCTGCATTGGAGACTTAGTGAGCTTCATTATCCGGAGATGAACCGCAGCCGACAGAGTCTCCTTCGCATTGTATCTACTTTTACTTTAAATTCCTTGTCCATTGGTATTTCGGACAAGCTTGTAGTATTGTATAATTCTTAGAAATTGCTCATGTACTTGTGTCACCGGGTCCTGGGATGTGTTTAGGATTTAATTTAATAAGTTGAATTGTATACCTGTCGTACATATTTAATGAATTTCTATACACTTATTGGGTTGTAAGTGAAGGGTAATGATTTCAAAAATGCTAAAACAGGAAATTTAACTTAACCCTTCTAATGATTGGCTTGCCTGACTGTGGTGTCCGGCGCCATCACGACCTTATGACTTTTGGGTCGTGACATATACCAAGCGCTCACATGCGGATATGAATGCGTGGAAGGAATTCAAATAGTTACGCTTCAATCTGAATCAATGTCGCACGATAAGGAAATAAAGATGGGAATTATATCTTAAATGTCTTGAAGCCTCTCGAAGATAGGTATGGACGCCATCATACCAATCCGCAAGACTCTACTAGACACTTGCTCATGACTTGTAGAACTATGAACCTAGAGCTTTGATACCAATCTATCGCGATCCAGAGTCTAACTAGTCGTGATGGCACCTAACCCAACCTACTAGGTAAGCCATTTTAACAATTAACCATTTCCAATAAAATTAATAGAACAAATAAATAGAAGATATTATTTGAACTTGTACATTCCCCATGGACTGGTAGTACAAATCATGAGCTTCTAAGATTAGGTTTTACAAAGCTGGTATGAAATACATAAATCATCTGTTCAAAATATACTTAAACTGATTTTTATAAATCTAAGGCTACCATGAACAAGAGGCAGCTACAACCGGAACGCAGGTACACCTTCAAGTCCAGCTCCAATCTATCACAGCAACATCAGCAGCCAATATCTGCACGCAAGGTGCAAAAGTGTAGTATGAGTACAACTGGCCCCATGTACTCAATAAGTAACAATCCTAACCTTAGGTTGAGAATAGTGACGAGTTGGAACATAGGTCGGGTCCAACATCCAATAGCCAACAACAATTCATAACAACGTAAAGCAAATAATAAAAGATGTAACTCAAAGCTATCATGTTCGGCTTATTAAAAGTTCCAAAAAATAGTTTCGCTTTTCATGTATATCAGTGAAATCCCAAGTCTTTTACCAAAAAATTGCAAAAATGTGAGTAAGTTTGAAAACTGTAATTTCCCCCAAAAATCCTTTCAATAGTAAATAAGATGTTTCATTTTCTATCCAGATAGCGAGTGTAAAATACATCTTTATACCCATATATCGATATGTGTGAGAAGTCATGAATGACATAATATCGTATAGAGTCACACCTCCTTTTTCACTACCCCCGGATTAATGAAGGTAATAAGGGAGTTTTTCCACTTTAGGTGACATTATTCGGATTTGGGATTTATTTTAGTTTTTCGGAGTCACCACCCGGATTTTTGACGATGCTCCGGGACACCGTTTATTTTAAAAATCCCAAACCGAGGAATTTTGGCTATGTTTTAAGTTATCTGCGACCAGAAATCCGAGTAAGGAATTCTGTTAACCCGGGAGAAGGTGTTAGGCATTCCCGAGTTCCGTGGTTCTAGCACGGTCGCTTAACTATTAATATTTGGCCTATATTATCTGGTTATTTACGTGTTTTAGCCTATCGTGCATTTACCCTTTTTACACTTTTAGCCGCTCTTTTGACATTTATGGATTTATCTTGAAAACGAGTCACGATAACGTGCACTCGTCTGTGTTTGGACATGTTATAATTGCGCCACATGAAATGCACCCGTGAATTACAACACATGATTTAATATAGTTTTAAGTTGAAGTCGGGGACTTGAGTTGTCACACCCGAGTGTATATTATGTAGTCAAGACTATGGTCCTGGCGGTTTTAAAATGCCTATTTGAGGCGATACTCAATTATTCTGTAAGTTTTGAATTTTTATCTGAAAGAGGTATTTTAGCTTTTCAGGGTATGTATATAAATCATTTTTGATGTTTATGGATTTATCTCGGGACAAGTCACGATGACATGCACTTGTTATTTTTGGACACATCACAACCGCGTCACATGAAATGCACCCGTGATTGCTACGTGTGATTTTAATATAGTTTGAAATCATAGTCGGGTCACATGAAATGCACACTCGAATTGGGATTTACGCATCACGACCATGCTACGAAAATCGTACCCATAGTCACGATGATTATTAACGGACCTAAAGCAAATTGTGGAATGGAAGCATTCATTTCTTATGTGACCCCCCTACTATATTTCAACCTGACCTAAGATATGAAAATTTTCATTAAAATGTTCAACCATCTTCCAACTAAAATGACAGAACAGAAACGGCCATTTGTCTGAAGTATGAAACATATACATCAAAATTATATAAGCATACAACACGAAAATGGCCAAGAATTCCTTGGTGAAAATTTTCACTAAAAAGGAATACATTACAGTAAGCAACTGGTGTGAATTGTTTCACTACTGAACATGAAATAATTTCCCATTAAATCAAGTACAAAAGTTTGTAGCAACATTACACCATTGCATTCAAAATATAACGAATGAGCATGAAATCAACGCAGCGTTTATCACCCAAATGTCATATGAGACAAAATCGATAGATAAAGAATAAGATAGTGACGGACCTCTCAAATTTTCAAATGATTACAGAGGAACTGAAATACCACAAACAAACGATCTTTAATCGAGCTAGAGGCCCAGAAACTCGAACCAGAATCAACAACCTCGAAGGATTCCAATCGACTAAGTTGGACAACAATTTTGGGCGGACTTTCACACTGATTTGGGGTAGTTTCAGGGCGTTTTTGAGCTGGGTGTACTGCTGGGTTTGAGCTCTGTTTTGCCAGATTCAATGGTGGGTCGCCGGAGCTACTCATTTCTAGTGAGATCCGAACGACATCCACAAGCATCAAACTAAAAGTGGCCGATTTATTGGGATTTTTGGGTTGGTAGTCGGTTGAGTGACGATGAGGAGGTCTGGCCGCTAAGAAATGGCGAGAATATGGTGGCCGGCGATTTTTCGGCGGGCTTTAGGTTGATGACTGTTTGTTGGGTCTAAGTGTGTGTCCGGTGTTAGTTTGTTGTTGTGGGCTGTCAAGTGGGAGAGGAGGCGGCTATTAGGAGCAGTTGTTCGGCGAAATGAGGGAGGAGAGGCTGGGGTGGTGTTGCTAGGCGGTGACGGCAGCTTCTTGGAGAGGAAGAAGACTAGCCGGCGGCCTTTTAGAGTGGCTGTGTGGTTCTCTGCCGATGGGTCTTGTGTTATGGGTATCTTTTTTTTTCTCCCTAGGGTCTAGTTGTGTGCTGATGGTTGTCTTTATTAAAATTAGGTCTCTATTATATAGAGGAGGGGATTAGGGTTGTAATGTGGGGAATTTGGTTGGGCCTGGGATTTTGAGCCCTGAAATTAGGCCAATTTGAAATAAGGGCAAATTATATCTTTCAAAAACAGTCATCTTACTACTAATTAAATGTCTTTTATCCAAACGACCTAATTAACATTTAACTAACTAAATATACTAATTGATTAACCTAATGTATATTTTTTGTGACTTTTATATATTAATCTATCAATTAAAGGGTAATTAATTTCTAAAATGTGAATTAAACCTAAGATTACATTAAATGAAAAAATGTGACAATTTTTATGATTTTTCTATGATTTTAAAATATTAAACATGCATGAAATGCAACTAAATAAAGAAAAGATCCAAAAATTCATCAAAAGTTATTTTTTGATTATTTTAAGGAGTAATTTCCATGCGGGGCAAATATTGGGTGTTCACAGCTGCCCCTCTTTGCTCGAGAAGATGAAGGGTTTTCGGGAAAAGATAAAGTGAGCAACCACGAGCAATTTTTGCCCGTTTGGTACTCCATTTGGAAGCATTTTGAAAAAGGTTTGACCGAACCTTGCTTCGGAGGTTGCCTACATATCCTTGGCTATAAAGGAATTATGTCAGTGTAGTTCTGGAAGTTTTGGAGTGATGAGTTCCAGAGTCGAGCCAGGTTCCGTCCGAGGCTCCGGTTCATGGTCCAACTATTACATCAAAATCCAAATGAAAAAGACTAACTAAGCCTATCGGCTACAAGTTACAAGATTCCTATCTACGGGTCTTCCGAAGCTTGATCTTGAGTCTTGGCTGCTTCTTTATACAGACTCCGATCTGAATCTTGATTATTGTTCGTCGTAGGTGTTGGTTAAATCTTCTTCAGCTTTTCGGATCAAGGCAGGATACGGGTGACTTCAATCTCGTCTTGAATAGTCCACGTCTTTCCCGCTTATGCACTTCGGGGTTAAACTCTTTTCTTTTATCCGGAATTGAGACGCCTTCTTTTGGTTGTATTTAATCCATTGTCCTAAAAATGCAATCTGCAAAAAATCAAAAAGAAAACGAACAAAATTTTCTGCCCCAGTTTTCACTAGGAAAAATTCGTGAGTTATTATAAGGAAATCTATACTACTTTATTATGGAAAGCAATGAAAAGCCGGGAACAGTGCACCCGGAGTTATTCTAGACTAGGGAGTGGATACCCTATTGTGAAACCCCACGTGTTATTTTCTTACGTAAAATACGTAACGTGGTGTGGTTATATAAGGTATATATGATTGCGTATAGCACATTGGGAGAATAAGACTGAAAATGTGTAATAATATCAAGGAAAAAAAACTAAAGCTTTAGGTCAAGGAAGCCCTTAAACAAAGGTTTGTGGTTAAAGAAATGACTCGGGTAGCACCCCGCACGTTCGGAAGGTTTGAGTTAACTTGCACCTGTGGGATAAGACTAAGAGTGTCTAATATGCTAAGAATAATGTGTTATGAGGTATTATAATATCACACAGGTCACATGTTAATTTTTGGAGTCAAGCAAGTTGCGAAATAAAGGTCGGCAAAAGTTATCGTAAATTTCTCTAATAAATTTTCTAAACTTTGGGTCAAATGTATCAGATAATTTCTCCCAATATATAAAGAGTTATGGGACCCAAAACCTACCGAATCGAAGATCTACGAGTCTAGTTCTCAACCAAAAAAATCTCACATCAAACCGACATCGGAGTAAGAAGTTATGACTGTTTTACCACAG
>MDKH01139073.1:0-21721 GCA_005239495.1 Nicotiana undulata
TGTTCTTCAGGTGGGCGCCTGATTGGCAAAAACTTGACTTGTATTCCCTTGTTCTCTATATGGCCGCCTGATTGCCAAAAACTTGAAATGTATGCCCTTGTTCTCCAAAAGGGCGCCTGAATTCCAAAACTAGAAACTGTATTCCTTATTCTCCCAGTGGGCGCCTGATTGCCCAACCTTTAACTGTATTACCTAGTTTTTCAGGTGGGCGCCTGATTACCAAAACTTGAATTGTATTCCCTTTTTCTCCAGGTGGGCGCCTGAATGTCAAAACTTAAGCTGTATTCCCCTGTTCTCCAGGTGGGCGCATGATTCCCAAAAACTTGAACTGTATTCCCTTGTTCTCTAGGTAGGCGCCTTATTTCCACAACTTGATACTGTATTCCCTTGTTCTCCAGGTGGGCTCCAGATTTCCAAAAACTTGAACTGTATTCTCTTGTTCTATAGGTGGGTGCTTGATTGCCAAAAACATGAATTGTATTCCCTTGTTCTCCAGGTGGGTGCTTGATTGCCAAAGCCTGAACTGTATTCCCTTGTTATCCAAGTGGCCGCCTGATTACCAAAACCTTGAACCGTATTCCCTTGTTCTCCAGGTGGGCGCCTGATTTCAAAAACTTTAAATTTATTCCCTTGTTTTCCAGGTGGGCGCCTGATTATCAAAACATGAATTGTATTCCCATGTTCTCCAGGTGGGCACCTTATTGCCAAAACTCGAATTGTATTCCCTTGTTCTTCAGGTGGGCAGCCTGATTGCCAAAACTTGAAATGTATTCCCTTGTTTTCCAGGTGGGCGCCTGATTACCAAAACTTGAACTGTATTCCCTTATTCTATAGGTGGGCGCCTGATTTCCAAAACTTGAACTGTATTCCCTTGTTTTCCAGGTGGGCACCTGATTACCAAAACTTGAATTGTATTCCCTTGTTCTACAGGTGGGCGCCTTTTTTCCAAAACACGAACTGTATTCCCTAGTTCTTCAGGTGGGTGCCTGATTTCCAAAACTTTAACTATATTCCCTTGTTCTCCATATGGGCGACTAATTACAAAAAACTTGTATTGTATTTTCTTGTTCTCCAGGTGGGCGCCTGATTTCCAAAACTTGAAACTGTATTCCCTTGTTGTCCAGGTGGGCGCCTGATTACCAAAACTTGGATTGTATTCCCTTGTTCTTTAGATGGGCGCCTGGTTGCAAGAAACTTGAATTGTATTTCCTAGTTCTCTATATGGGCGCCTGATTGCCAAAAACTTGAAATGTATGCCCTTGTTCTCCAAGTGGGCGCCTGAATGCCAAAACTAGAAACTCTATTCCTTGTTCTCCCAGTGGGCGCCTGATTGCCCAAACTTTAACTGTATTTCCTAGTTTTTGAGGTGGGCGCCTGATTACCAAAACTTGAATTGTATTCCCTTGTTCTCCAGGTGGGCGCCTGAATGTCAAAACTTAAGCTGTATTCCCTTGTTCTCCAAGTGGGCGCATGATTCCCAAAAACTTGAACTGTATTCCCTAGTTCTCCAGGTGGGTGCATGATTCCCAAAAACTTGAACTATTTTCCCTTGTTCTCCAGGTAGGCGCCTTATTTCCACAACTTGATACTGTATTCCCTTGTTCTCCAGGTGGGCTCCATATTGCCAAAAACTTGAACTGTATTCTCTTGTTCTCTAGGTGGGTGCTTGATTGCCAAAAACTTGAATTGTATTCCCTTGTTCTCCAGGTGGGTGCTTGATTGCCAAAGCCTGAACTGTATTCCCTTGTTCTCCAGGTGGTCGCCTGATTACCAAAACCTTGAACCGTATTCCCTTGTTCTCTAGGTGGGCGCCTGATTTCAAAAACTTGAAATTTATTCCCTCGTCTTCCAGGTGGGCGCCTGATTATCAAAACATGAATTGTATTCCCGTGTTCTCCAGGTGGGCACCTTATTGCCAAAACTCGAATTGTATTCCCTTGTTCTTCAGGTGGGCAGCCTGATTGCCAAAACTTGAACTGTATTCCCTTGTTTTCCAGGTGGGCGCCTAATTACCAAAACTTGAACTGTATTCCCTTATTCTCTAGGTGGGCGCCTGATTTCCAAAACTTGAACTGTATTCCCTTGTTTTCCAGGTGGGCACCTGATTACCAAAACTTGAATTGTATTCCCTTGTTCTCCAGGTGGGCGCCTTTTTTCCAAAACATGAATTGTATTCCCTAGTTCTTCAGGTGGGTGCCTGATTTCCAAAACTTTACCTATATTCCCTTGTTCTCCATATGGGCGACTAATTACAAAAAACTTGTATTGTATTTCCTTGTTCTCCAGGTGGGCGCCTGATTTCCAAAACTTGAAACTATATTCCCTAGTTCTTCAAGTGGGCGCCTGATAGCCAAAACTTGAAATTTATTCCCTTGTTTTCCAGGTGGGCGCCTGATTATCAAAACATGAATTGTATTCCCGTGTTCTCCATGTGGGCACCTTATTGCCAAAACTCGAATTGTATTCCCTTGTTCTTCAGGTGGGCAGCCTGATTGCCAAAACTTGAACTGTATTCCCTTGTTTTCCAGGTGGGCGCCAGATTACCAAAACTTGAACTGTATTCCCTTATTCTCTAGGTGGGCGCCTAATTTCCAAAACTTGAACTGTATTCCCTTGTTTTCCAGGTGGGCACCTGATTACGAAAACTTGAATTGTATTCCCTTGTTCTCCAGGTGGGCGCCTTTTTTCCAAAACACGAATTGTATTCCCTAGTTCTTCAGGTGGTCGCCTGATATCCAAAAATTTAACTATATTCCCTTATTCTCCATATGGGCGACTAATTACAAAAAACTTGTATTGTATTTCCTTGTTCTCCAGGTGGGCGCCTGATTTCCAAAACTTGAAACTGTATTCCCTTGTTGTCCAGGTGGGCGCCTGATTACCAAAACTTGGATTGTATTCCCTTGTTCTTTAGATGGGCGCCTGGTTTCAAGAAACTTGAATTGTATTCCCTTGTTCTCCAAGTGGGCGCCTGATTGCCAAAACTTGAATTGTATTCCCTTGTTCTCCAGGTGGGCGCCTGATTTCCAAAACTTGAACTGTATTCCCTTGTTTTCCAGGTGGGCGCCTGATTACCAAAACCTGAATTGTATTCCCTTGTTCTCCAAGTAGGCGCCTGATTTCCAAAACTCGAATTGTATTCCCTTGTTCTTCAGGTGGGCGCCTAATTGCCAAAACTTTAACTGTATTCCCTTGTTCTCCAGGTGGGCGCCTGAATGTCAAAACTTGAGTTGTATTCCCTTGTTCTCCAGGTGGGCGCATGATTCCCAAAAACTTGAATTGTATTCCCTTGTTCTCCAGGTAGGCGCCTTATTTCCACAACTTGAAATTGTATTCCCTTGTTCTCCAGGTGGGCTCCTGATTTCAAAAAACTTGAAATGTATTCTCTTGTTCTCTAGGTGGTTGCTTGATTGCCAAAAACTCTAATTGTGTTCCCTTGTTTTCCAGGTGGGCGCCTGATTACCAAAACCTTGAACTGTATTCCCTTGTTCTCCAGGTGGGCGCTTGATTGCCAAAGCCTGAACTGTATTCCCTTGTTCTTGAGGTGGGCGCCTGATTACCAAAACCTTGACCCGTATTCCCTTGTTATCCAGGTAGGCGCCTGATTTCCAAAACCTTGAACCGTATTCCCTTGTTCTCCAGGTAGGCGCCTGATTTCCAAAACATGAACTGTATTCCCTTGTTTTCCAGGTGGGCGCCTGTTTATCAAAACATGAATTGTATTCCCTTGTTCTCCAGCTGGGCGCCTTATTGCCAAAACTCGAATTGTATTCCCTTGTTCTTCAGGTGGGCGCCTGATTGCCAAAACTTGAACTGTATTCCCTTGTTCTCCAGCTGGGCGCCTTATTGCCAAAACTCGAATTGTATTCCCTTGTTCTTCAGGTGGGCGCCTGATTGCCAAAACTTGAACTGTATTCCCTTGTTTTCCAGGTGGGCGCCTCCTTACCAAAACATGAACTATATTCCCTTATTCTCTAGGTGGGCGCCTGATTTCCAAAACTTGAACTGTATTCCCTTGTTTTCCAGGTGGGCGCCTGATTACCAAAACTTGAATTATATTCCATTGTTCTCTAGGTGGGCGCCTTATTTCCAAAACACGAATTGTATTCCCTTGTTCTTCAGCTGGGCGCCTGATTTCAAAAACTTTAACTATATTCCCTTGTTCTCCATGTGGGCGCCTAATTACCAAAAACTTGTATTGTATTTCCTTGTTCTCCAGGTGGGCGCCTGTTTGCCAAAACTTGAAACTGTATTCCCTAGTTCTCTAGGTGGGCGCCTGATTGCCAAAACTTGAAGCTGTATTCCCTTGTTGTCCAGGTGGGCGCCTGATTACCAAAACATGGATTGTATTCTCTTGTTCTTTAGATAGGCGCATGGTTGCAAGAAACTTGAATTGTATTCCCTTGTTCTCCAGGTGGGCGCCTGATTGCCAAAACATGAACTGTATTCCCTTGTTCTCTAGGTGGGCGCCTGATTTCCAAAACTTGAACTGTATTCCCTTGTTTTCCAGGTGGGCGCCTGATCACCAAAACTTGAATTGTATTCCCTTTTTCTCCAGGTAGGCACCTGATTTCCAAAACTCGAACTGTATTCCCTTGTTCTTCAGGTGGGCGCCTGATTACCAAAACATGAACTGTATTCCCTTGTTCTCTAGGTGGGCGCCTGATTTCCAAAACTTGAACTGTATTCCCTTGTTTTCCAGCTGGGCGCCTGATCACCAAAACTTGAATTGTATTCCCTTTTTCTCCAAGTAAGCACCTGATTTCCAAAACTCGAACTGTATTCCCTTGTTCTTCAGGTGGGCGCCTGATTGCCAAAACTTTAACTGTATTCCCTTGTTCTCCAGGTAGGCACCTGATTACCATAACTTGATACTGTATTCTTTTTTTCTCCAGGTGGGCGCCTGATTGCCAAAACTTGAAACTGTATTCCCTTGTTCTCCAGGTAGGCGCCTTATTGCTAAAACTTTAACTCTATTCCCTTGTTTTTCAGGTGGGCGCCTGATTACCAAAACTCTAATAGTATTCCCTTGTTCTCTAGGTGGGCGTCTGAATGTCAAAACTTGAACTGTATTCCCTTGTTCTACAGGTGGGCGCATGATTCCCAAAAACTTAAACTGTATTCCCTATTCTCAGTGTAGGCGCCTTATTTCCACAACTTGATATTGTATTCCCTTGTTCTCCAGGTTGGCTCCTGATTGCCAAAAACTTGAAATGTATTCTCTTGTTCTCCCGGTGGGCGCCTGATTGCCAAAACTTAAATTGTATCCTCTTCTTCTCCAGGTGGGCGCCTGATTGCCAAAACATGGATTGTATTCCCTTGTTCTCCAGGTGGGCGCCTGATTGCCAAAACTTGGATTGTATTCCCTTGTTCTCCAGGTGGGCGCTTGATTGCCAAAGCCTGAACTGTATTCCCTTATTCTCCAGGAGGTCGCCTGATTGCCAAAACTTGAACTACACTCCCTTGTTCTCCAGGTGGGAGCATTATTCCCAAAAACTTGAACTGTATTCCCCTGTTCTCTAGGTGGGCGCCTGATTTCCAAAACTTGAATTGTTTTCCCTTGTTCTCCAGGTAGGCGCCTGATTTCCAAAACTCGAACTGTATTCCCTTGTTCTTCAGGTAGGCGCCTGATTGCCAAAACATTAACTGTTTTCCCTTGTTCTCCAGTTGAGCGCCTGATTACCAATAACTTGGATTGTATTCCCTTGTTCTCCAGGTGGGCGCTTGATTGCCATAACTTGTAATTGTATTCTCTTGTTCTCCAGGTGGGCGCTTGATTGCCAAAAACTTGAATTGTATTCCCTTGGTCTCCAGGTGGGCGCCTGATTACCAAAAACTTGAACTGTATTCCCTTATTCTCCAGGTGGGCGCTTGATTGTTAAAACTTGGATTGTATTCCCTTGTTCTCCAGGTGGGCGCCTGATCCAAAACTTTAACTTTATGCCCTTGTTCTCCACGAGGGTGCCTGATTGCCAAAAACTTGACATGTATTCCCTTGTTCTCCAGGTGGACGCCTGATTGCCAAAACTTGAACTGTATTCCCTTATTTTCCTGGTGGGCGCCTAATAACCAAAACTTGAACTGTATTCCCTTATTCTCCAGGTGGGCGCCTGATTGCTAAAACTTGAAATGTATACCCTTGTTTTCCAGGTGGGCGCCTTTTAGCCAAAACACGAATTGTATTCCCTTGTTCTTCAGGTGGGCTCCTGATTTCCAAAACTTTAACTATATTCCCTTGTTCTCCATGTGGGCGCCTAATTACCAAAAACTTGGATTGTATTCCCTTGTTCTCTAGGTGGGCGCCCTATTGCCAAAACACGAATTGTATTCCCTTGTTCTTCAGGTGGGCTCCTGATTTCCAAAACTTTAACTATATTCCCTTGTTCTCCATGTGGGCGCCTAATTACCAAAAACTTGGATTGTATTCCCTTGTTCTCTAGGTGGGCGCCCTATTGCCAAAACACGAATTGTATTCCCTTGTTCTTCAGGTGGGCGCCTGCTTTCCAAAACATTAACTATATTCCCTTGTTCTCCATGTGGGCGAATAATTACCAAAAACTTGTATTGTATTTCCTTGTTCTCCAGGCGGGCGCCTGATTGCCAAAACTTGAAACTGTATTCCCTAGTTCTCTAGGTAGGCGCCTGATTGCAAAAACTTGAAACTGTATTCCCTTGTTGTTCAGGTGGGCGCCTAATTACCAAAACTTGGATTGTATTCCCTTATCTTTAGATGGGCGCCTGGTTGCAAGAAACTTGAATTGTATTCCCTTGTTCTCCAGGTGGGCGCCTGATTGCCAAAACATGGATTGTATTCCATTGTTCTCCAGGTGGGCGCCTGATTTCCAAAAACATGAACTGTATTCCCTTGTTCTCCAGGTGGGCGCCTGATTGCCAAAACATGGATTGTATTCCATTGTTCTCCAGGTGGGCGCCTGATTTCCAAAAACATGAACTGTATTCCCTTGTTCTCCAGGTGGGCGCCTGATTGCCAAAACATGGATTGTATTCCATTGTTCTCCAGGTGGGCGCCTGATTTCCAAAAACATGAACTGTATTCCCTTGTTCTCCAGGTGGGCGCCTGATTGCCAAAACATGGATTGTATTCCATTGTTCTCCAGGTGGGCGCCTGATTTCCAAAAACATGAACTGTATTCCCTTGTTCTCCAGGTGGGCGCCTGATTGCCAAAACATGGATTGTATTCCATTGTTCTCCAGGTGGGCGCCTGATTTCCAAAAACATGAACTGTATTCCCTTGTTCTCCAGGTGGGCGCCTTATTGCCAAAACATTAACTGTATTCCCTTGTTCTCTAAGTGGGCGCCTGATTTCAAAAAACTTGACCCGTATTCCCTTGTTCTCCAGGTGGGTGCCAGATTGCCAAAACTTGAATTGTATTCCCTTGTTCTCTTGGTGGGCGCCTGATTTCCAGCACTTGGATTGTATTCCCTTGTTCTTCAGGTGGGCGCCTGATTGCCAAAAACATGAATTGTATTCCCTTGTTCTCTAGGTGGGCGCTTGATTTAAAACTTTAAATTTATTCCCTTGTTCTCCAGGAGGGCGCCTGATTTCCAAAAACTTGACATGTATTCCCTTATTCTCCAGGTGGGCGCCTGATTTCCAAAACTTGAATTGTATTCCCTTGTTTTCCAGGTGGGCGCCTGATTACCAAAACTTGAACTGTATTCCCTTATTCTCCAGGTGGGCGCCTGATTGCTAAAACTTGAACTATATACCCTTGTTTTCCAGGTGGGCGCCTGATTTCAAAAATTTGAATTGTATTCCCTTGTTCTCCAGGTGGGCGCCTTTTAGCCAAAACACGAATTGTATTCCCTTGTTCTTCAGGTGGGCGCCTGATTTCCAAAACTTTAACTATATTCCCTTGTTTTCTATGTGGGCGCCTAATTACCAAAAACTTGTATTGTATTTCCCTTGTTCTCTAGGTGGGCGCCTGATTGCCAAAATCTGAAACTGTATTCCCTAGTTCTACAGGTGGGCGCCTGATTGCCAAAACTTGAAACTGTATTCCCTTGTTCTCCAGGTGGGCGCCTGATTGCCAAAACTTAAATTGTATTCCCTTGTTTTCTAGGTGGGCGCCTGGTTACCAAAACTTGAATTGTATTCCCTTGTTCTCAAGGTGGGCGCCTGATTGCCAAAAACTTGACTTGTATTCCCTTGTTCTCTAGGTGGGCGCCTGATTTCCATAGCTT
Organism: Nicotiana undulata; assembly: GCA_005239495.1. NCBI lineage: Eukaryota > Viridiplantae > Streptophyta > Magnoliopsida > Solanales > Solanaceae > Nicotiana > Nicotiana undulata. Next base: position 8,207 of record MDKH01139073.1, read on the forward strand.
GAAACTGTATTCCCTAGTTCTCTAGGTGGGCGCCTGATTGCCAAAACATGAAACTGTATTCCCTTGTTGTCCAGGTGGGCGCCTAATTACCAAAACTTGGATTGTATTCCCTTGTTCTTTAGATGGGCGCCTGGTTGCAAGAAACTTGAATTGTATTCCCTTGTTCTCCCGGTGGGCGCCTTATTGCCAAAACATTAACTGTATTCCCGTGTTCTCCAAGTGGGCACCTGACTTCCAAAAACTTGAACTGTATTCCCGTGTTCTCCAAGTGGGCACCTGACTTCCAAAAACTTGAACTGTATTCCCGTGTTCTCCAAGTGGGCACCTGACTTCCAAAAACTTGAACTGTATTCCCGTGTTCTCCAAGTGGGCACCTGACTTCCAAAAACTTGAACTGTATTCCCGTGTTCTCCAAGTGGGCACCTGACTTCCAAAAACTTGAACTGTATTCCCTTGTTCTCCAGGTGGGCGCCTGATTGCCAAAACATGGATTGTATTCCATTGTTCTCCAGGTGGGCGCCTGATTTCCAAAAACATGAATTGTATTCCCTTGTTCTCCCGGTGGGCGCCTTATTGCCAAAACATTAACTGTATTCCCTTGTTCTCTAAGTGGGCGCCTGATTTCAAAAAACTTGACCTGTATTCCCTTGTTCTCCAAGTGGGTGCCAGATTGCCAAAACTTGAATTGTATTCCCTTGTTCTCCAGGTGGGCGCCTTATTGCCAAAACTTTAACTGTATTCCCTTGTTCTCTAAGTGGGCGCCTGATTTCAAAAAACATGACCCGTATTCCCTTGTTCTCCAGGTGGGCGTCAGATTGCCAAAACATGAATTGTATTCCCTTGTTCTCCAGGTGGGCGCCTGATTTCCAGCACTTGGAGTGTATTCCTTGTTCTTCAGGTGGGCGCCTGATTGCCAAAAACATGAATTGTATTCCCTTGTTCTCTAGGTGGGCGCTAGATTTAAAATTTTAACTTTATTCCCCTGTTCTCCAGGAGGGCGCCTGATTTCCAAAAACTTGACATGTATTCCCTTGTTCTCCAGGTGGGCGCCTAATTGCCAAAACTTGAATTGTATTCCCATGTTTTCCAGGTGGGCGCCTGATTACCAAAACTTGAACTGTATTCCCTTATTCTCCAGGTGGGCGCCTGATTGCTAAAACTTGAATTGTATACCCTTGTTTTCCAGGTGGGCGCCTGATTACCAAAATTTGAATTGTATTCCCTTGTTCTCTAGGTGGGCGCCTTTTAGCCAAAACACGAATTGTATTCCCTTGTTCTTCAGGTGGGCGCCTGATTTCCAAAACTTTAACTATATTCCCTTGTTTTCTATGTGGGCGCCTCATTACCAAAAACTTGTATTGTATTCCCTTGTTCTCCAGGTGGGCGCCTGATTGCAAAAATCTGAAATTGTATTCCCAAGTTCTACAGGTGGGCGCCTGATTGCCAAAACTTGAAAATGTATTCCCTTGTTCTCCAGGTGGGCGCCTGATTGCCAAAACTTAAATTGTATTCCCTTGTTTTCTAGGTGGGCGCCTGGTTACCAAAACTTGAATTGTACTCGCTTATTCTCAAGGTGGGCGCCTGATTGCCAAAACTTGAAAATGTATTCCCTTGTTCTCCAGGTGGGCGCCTGATTGCCAAAACTTAAATTGTATTCCCTTGTTTTCTAGGTGGGCGCCTGGTTACCAAAACGTGAATTGTACTCGCTTATTCTCAAGGTGGGCGCCTGATTGCCAAAAACTTGAACTGTATTCCCTTGTTCTCCAGGTGGGCGCCTAATTACCAAAAGTTGAATTGTATTCCCTTGTTCTCCAGGTAGGCGCCTGATTTCCAAAACTCGAATTGTATTCCCTTGTTTTTCAGGTGGGCGCCTGATTACCAAAACTTTAACTGTATTCCCCTGTTCTCCAAGTGGGCGCCTGATTGCCATAACTTGAAACTGTATTGTTTTGTTCTCCAAGTGGGCGCCTGATTGCCAAAACTTGAAACTGTATTCCCTTGTTTTTCAGGTGGGCGCCTGATTACCAAAACTTGAATTGTATTCCCTTGTTCTCTAGGTAGGCGCCTGATTTCCAAAACATTAACTATATTCCCTCGTTCTCCAAGTGGGCGCCTGATTTCCAAAACTTGAATTGTATTCCCTTGTTCTCCAGGTGGGCGCCTGATTGCCAAAACTTGAATTTGTATTCCCTAGTTCTTCAGGTGGGCGCCTGATTGCCAAAACTTGAAACTGTATTCCCTTGTTCTCCAGGTGGGGGCCTGATTGCCAAAACTTAAATTGTATTCCCTTATTTTCCAGGTGGGCGCCTGATTACCAAAACTTGAATTGTATTCCCTTGTTCTCCAGGTGGGCGCCTGATTGCCAAAACTTGAACTGTATTCCCTTATTCTCCAGGTGGGCGCCTGATTCCCAAAAACTTGAACTGCATTCCCTTTTTTCTCTAGGTGGGCGCTTGATTTCCAAAACTTGAACTGTATTCTCATGTTTTCCAGGTGGGCGCCTAATTAACAAAACTTGAATTGTATTCCCTTGTTCTCCAGGTGGGCGCCTGATTGCCAAAACTTGAACTGTATTCCCTTATTCTCCAGGTGGGCGCCTGATTCCCAAAAACTTGAACTGCATTCCCTTTTTTCTCTAGGTGGGCGCTTGATTTCCAAAACTTGAACTGTATTCCCATGTTTTCCAGGTGGGCGCCTAATTAACAAAACTTGAATTGTATTCCCTTGTTCTCCAGGTAGGCGTCTGATTTCAAAAACTTGAACTGTATTGCCTTGTTCTTCAGGTGGGCACCTGATTGCCGAAACTTAAACTGTATTCCCTTATTCTCCAGGTGGGCGCCTGATTGCCAAAATCTGAAACTGTATTCCCTAGTTCTCCAGGTGGGCGTCTGATTGCCAAAACTTGAAACTGTATTCCCTTGTTCTCCAGGTGGGCGCCTGATTGCCAAAATCTGAAACTGTATTCCCTAGTTCTCCAGGTGGGCGTCTGATTGCCAAAACTTGAAACTGTATTCCCTTGTTCTCCAGGTGGGCGCCTTATTGCCAAAACAATAACTGTATTCCCTTGTTCTTCAGGTGGGCGCCTGATTGCCAAAAACATGAATTGTATTCCCTTGTTCTCTAGGTGGGCGCTTGATTTAAAAGTTTAACTTTATTCCCCTATTCTCCAGGAGGGCGCCTGATTTCCAAAAACTTGACATGTATTCCCTTGTTCTCCAGATGGGCGCCTGATTGCCAAAACTTGAATTGTATTCCCTTGTTTTCCAGGTGGGCGCCTGATTACCAAAACTTGAACTGTATTCCCTTATTCTCCAGGTGGGCGCCTGATTGCTAAAACTTGAACTGTATACCCTTGTTTTCCAGGTGGACGCCTGATTACCAAAACTTGAATTGTATTCCCTTGTTCTCTAGGTGGGCGCCATTTAGCCAAAACACTAATTGTATTCCCTTGTTCTTCAGGTGGGCGCCTAATATCCCAAACTTTAACTATATTCCCTTGTTTTCTATGTGGGCGCCTAATTACCAAAAACTTGTATTGTATTCCCTTAATCTCCAGGTGGGCGCCTGATTGCCAAAATCTGAAACTGTATTCCCTAGTTCTACAGGTGAGCGCCTGATTGCCAAAACATGAAACTGTATTCCCTTGTTCTCCAGGTGGGCGCCTGATTGCCAAAACATAAATTGTATTCCCTTGTTTTCTAGGTGGGCGCCTGGTTACCAAAACTTGAATTGTATTCACTTATTCTCAAGGTGGGCGCCTGATTGCCAAAAACTTGAACTGTATTCCCTTGTTCTCTAGGTGGGCACCTGATTGCCAAAACATGAAACTGTATTCCCTTGTTCTGCAGGTGGGCGCTTGATTGCCAAAGCATAAATTGTATTCCCTTGTTTTCCAGGTGGGCGCCGAATTACCAAAAGTTGAATTGTATTCCCTTGTTCTCCAGGTAGGCGCCTGATTTCAAAAAATCGAATTGTATTCCCTTGATTTTCAGGTGGGCGCCTGATTACCAAAACTTTAACTGTATTCCCCTGTTCTCCAGGTGGGCGCCTGATTGCCATAACTTGAAACTGTATTCTTTTGTTCTCCAAGTGGGCGCCTGATTGCCAAAACTTGAAACTGTATTCCCTTGTTCTCTAGGTGGGCGCCTTATTGCAAAAACTTTAACTGTATTCCCTCGTTTTTCAGGTGGGCGCCTGATTACCAAAACTTGAATTGTATTCCCTTGTTCTCCAGGTGGGCCCATGAATGTCAAAACTTGAACTGTATTTCCTTGTTCTCCAGGTGGGCGCCTGATTGCCAAAACATGAACTGTATTCCCTTATTCTCCAGGTGGGCGCCTGATTTCCAAAACTTGAACATTATTCCCTTGTTTTCTAGGTGGGAGCCTGATTACCAAAACTTGAATTTTATTCCCTTGCTCTCTAGGTGGGCGCCCTTTTGCCAAAACACGAATTGTATTCCCTTGTTCTTCAGGTGGGCGCCTGATTTCCAAAACATTAACTATATTCCCTCGTTCTCCATGTAGGCGCCTAATTACCAAAAACTTGGATTGTATTCCCTTGTTCTCCAAGTGGGCGCCTGATTGCCAAAACTTGAAACAGTATTCCCTAGTTCTCCAGGTGGGCGCCTGATTGCCAAAACTTGAAATTGTATTCCCTTGTTCTCCAGCTGGGGGCCTGATTGCCAAAACTTAAATTGTATTCCCTTATTTTCCAGGTGGGCGCCTGATTACCAAAACTTGAATTGTATTCCCTTGTTCTCCAGGTGGGCGCCTGATTGCCAAAACTTGAACTGTATTCCCTTATTCTCCAGGTGGGCGCCTGATTCCCAAAAACTTGAACTGTATTCCCTTTTTCTCTAGGTGGGCGCTTGATTTCCAAAACTCAAACTGTATTCCCATGTTTTCCAGGTGGGCGCCTAATTAACAAAACTTGAATTGTATTCCCTTGTTCTCCAGGTAGGCGTCTGATTTCCAAAACTCGAACTGTATTGCCTTGTTCTTCAGGTGAGCGCCTGATTGCCAAAACTTAAACTGTATTCCTTTATTCTCCAGGTGGGCACCTTATTCCAAAAATCTGAAACTGTATTCCCTAGTTCTCCAGGTAGGCGTCTGATTGCCAAAACTTGAAACTGTATTCCCTTGTTCTCAAAGTGGGCGCCTTATTGCCAAAACAATAACTGTATTCCCTTGTTTTTCAGGTGAGCGCCTAATTACCAAAACATGAATTGTATTCCCTTGTTCTCTAGGTGGGCGCAAGAATGTCAAAACTTGAACTGTATTCCCTTGTTCTCCAGGTGGGCGCCTGATTCCCAAAAACTTGAACTGAATTCCCTTGTTCTCCAGGTGGGCGCCTTATTTCCACAACTTGATACTGTATTCCCTTGTTCTTCTGGTGGGCTCCTGATTGCCAAAAACATGAACTGTATTCTCTTCATCTCTAGGTGGGCGCTTGATTGCAAAAAACATGAATTGTATTACCTTGTTCTTCAGGTGGGCGCCTGATTACCAAAACCTTGAACTGTATTCCCTTGTTCTCGAAGTGGGCACTTGATTGCCAAAGCCTGAACTGTATACCTTTGTTCTCGAGGTGGGCGCCTTATTGCAAAAAACTTGAATTGTATTCCTTTGTTCTCTAGGTGGGCGCCTTATTACCAAAAACTTGAGTTGTATTCCCTTGTTCTCCAAGTGGGTGCCTGATTGCCAAAACTTTAACTATATTCCCTTGTTCTCCATGTGGGTGCATGATTGCTAAAACTTGGATTGTATTCCCTTGTTCTCCAGGTGGCTGCCTGATTGCCAAAACATGGATTGTATTCCCTTGTTCTATAGATGGGCGCCTGATTGCGAGAAATTTGAATTGTATTCCCTTGTTCTTCTGGTGGGCGCCTGATTGCCAAAACTTGAATTGTATTCCCTTGTTCTCTAGGGGGCGCCTGATTTCTAAAACTTGAACTGTATTCCCTTATTTTCCAGGTGCGCGCCTGATTACCAAAACTTGAATTGTATTCCGTTGTTCTCCAGGTAGGCGCCTGATTTCCAAAAGTCGAAATGTATTCCCTTGTTCTTCAGGTGGGCGCTTGATTGCAAAAACTTTAACTGTATTCCCTTGTTCTCCAGGTGAGCGCCTGATTACCAATATCTTGGAGTGTATTCCCTTGTTCTCCAGGTGGGCGCTTGATTGCCAAAACTTGAAGCTGTATTCTTTTGTTCTCCGGGTGGGCGCCTGATTGCTAAAACATGAAACTGTATTTCCTTGTTCTCCAGGTCGGCGCCTTATTGCCAAAACTTTAACTGTATTCCCTTGTTTTTCAAGTGGGCGCCTGATTACCAAAACTTGAATAGTATTCCCTTGTTCTCCAGGTGGGCGCCTGAATGTCAAAACTTGAACTATATTCCCTTGTCCTCCAGGTGGGCGCCTGATTCCCAAAAACTTGAACTGTATTCCCTTGTTCTCCAGGTGGGCGCTTGATTTCCAAAGCTTGAACTTTATTACCTTGTTCTCGAGGTGGGCGCCTGATTGCCAAAAACTTGAATTGTATTCCCTTGTTCTCTAGGTGGGCGCCTGATTACCAAAAACTTGAATTGTATTCCCTTGTTTTCCAGGTGGGCGCCTGATTTCCAAAATTTTAATTGTATTCCCTTGTTCTCCAGGTGGGCGCCTGATTGCCAAAACTTGAACTGTATTCCCTTGTTTTCCAGGTGGGCGCCTGATTTCCAAAATTTTAATTGTATTCCCTTGTTCTCCAGGTGGGCGCCTGATTGCCAAAACTTGGATTGTATTCCCTTGTACTCCAGGCGGGCGCCTGATTACCAAAACTTGGATTGTATTATCTTGTTCTTTAGATGGGCGCCTGGTTGCAAGAAACTTGAATTGTATTCCCTTGTTCTCCAGGTGGGCGCCTGATTGCCAAAACATTAACTGTATTCCCTTCTTCTCCAGGTGGGCGCCTGATTGCAAAAACCTTGACCTGTATTCCCTTGTTCTCCAGGTTGGCGCCTGATTGCCAAAACTTGAACTGTATTCCCTTGTTCTCCAGGTGGGCGCCTGATTGCCAAAACTTGGATTGTATTCCCTTGTTCTTTAGATGGGCGCTTGATTGCCAGAAATTTGAATTGTATTCCCTTGTTCTCCAGGTGGGCGCTTGATTGCCAAAACTTGAACTGTATTCTCTTATTCTCCAGGTGGGAGCCTAATTCCCAAAAACATGAACTGTATTCCCTTGTTCTCTAGGGGGCGCCTGATTTCCAAAACTTGAACTGTATTCCCTTGTTTTCCAGGTCGACGCCTGATTACCAAAACTTGAATTTTATTCCTTTATTCTCCAGGTAGGCGCCTGATTTCCAAAACTCGAAATATATTCCCTTGTTCTTCAGGTGGGCGCCTGATTGCCAAAACTTTAAATGTATTCCCTTGTTCTCCAGGTGAGCGCCTGATTATCAAAAACTTGGAATGTATTCCCTTGTTCTCCAGGTGGGCGCTTGATTGCCATAACTTGAAACTGTATTCTTTTGTTCTCAAGGTGGGCGCCTGATTGCCAAAACTTGAAACTGTATTTCCTTGTTCTCCAAGTGGGCAACTTATTGCCAAAACTTTAATTGTATTCCCTTGTTTTTCAGGTGGGCGCGTGATTACCAAAACTTGAATTGTATTCCCTTGTTCTCTAGGTGGGCGCCTGAATGTCAAAACTTGAACTGTATTACCTTGTTCTCCAGGTGGGCGCCTGATTCCCAAAAACTTGAATTGTATTCCCTTGTTCTCCAGGTGGGCGCCTTATTTCCACAACTTGATACTGTATTCCCTTGTTCTCCAGGTGGGCTCCTGATTGCCAAAAACTTGAATTGTATTCTCTTCTTCTCTAGGTGGGCGCTTGATTGCCAAAAACATGAATTGTATGCCCTTGTTCTCCAGGTGGGCGCCTGATTACCAAAACCTTGAACTGTATTCCCTTATTCTCTAAGTGGGCGCTTGATTGCCAAAGCCTGAACTGTATTCCCTTGTTCTCGAGGTGGGCGTCTTATTGCCAAAAACATGAATTGTATTCCATTGTTCTCTAGGTGGGCGCCAGATTACCAAAAACTTAAATTGTATTCCCTTGTTCCCCAGGTGGGCGCCTGATTGCCAAAACTTAAACTGTATTCCCTTGTTCTCTATGTGGGTGCCTGATTGCTAAAACTTGGCTTGTATTCCCTTGTTCTCCAGGTGGGCGCCTGATTGCCAAAACTTGGATTGTATTCCCTTGTTCTTTAGATGGGCGCCTGATTGCCAGAAATTTGAATTGTATTCCCTTGTTCTCCAGGTGGGCGCCTGATTGCCAAAACTTGAACTGTATTCCCTTGTTCTCCAGGTGGGAGCCTGATTCCCAAAAACATGAACTGTATTCCCTTGTTCTCTACGGGGGCGCCTGATTTCCAAAACTTGAATTGTATTCCCTTGTTTTCCAGGTGGGCGCCTGATTACCAAAACTTGAATTTTATTCCTTTGTTCTCCAGGTAGGCGCCTGATATCCAAAACTGGAAATGTATTCCCTTGTTCTTCAGGTAGGCGCCTGATTGCCAAAACTTTAACTGTATTCCCTTGTTATCCAGGTGAGCGCCTGATTACCAAAATCTTGGAGTGTATTCCCTTGTTCTCCAGGTGGGCGCTTGATTGCCATAACTTGAAACTGTATTCTTTTGTTCTCCAGGTGGGTGCCTGATTGCCAAAACTTGAAACTGTATTTCCTTGTTCTCCAGGTGGGTGCCTTATTGCCAAAACTTTAACTGTATTCCCTTGTTTTTCAGGTGGGCGCCTGATTACCAAAACTTGAATTGTATTCTCTTGTTCTCCAGGTGGGCGCCTGATTACCAAAAACTTCAACTGTATTCCCTTGTTTTTCAGGTGGGCGCCTGATTACCAAAACTTGAATTGTATTCTCTTGTTCTCCAGGTGGGCGCCTGAATGTCAAAACTTGAACTATATTCCCTTGTCCTCCAGGTGGGCACCTGATTCTTAAAAACTTGAACTGTATTCCCTTGTTCTCCAGGTGGGCGCCTGATTTCCATAACTTGATATTGTATTCCCTTGTTCTCCAGGTGGACTCCTGATTGCCAAAAACTTGAACTGTATTCTCTTGTTCTCCAAGTGGGCGCTTGATTGCCAAAAATATGAATTCTATTCCCTTGTTCTCCAGGTGGGCGCCTGATTACCAAAAACTTGAACTGTATTCCCTTGTTCTGCAGGTGGGCGCTTGAATTCCTAAGCCTGAAATTTATTCCCTTGTTCTCGAGGTGGGCGCCTGATTGCCAAAAACTTGAATTGTATTCCCTTGTTTTCCAGGTGGGCGCCTGATTTCCAAAATTTTAACTGTATTCCCTTGTTCTCCAGGTGGGCGCCTGATTTCCAAAACTTGGATTGTATTCCCTTGTACTCCAGGTGGGCGCCTGATTACCAAAACTTGGATTGTATTCCCTTGTTCTTTAGATGGGCGCCTGGTTGCAAGAAACTTGAATTGTATTCCCTTGTTCTCCAGGTGGGCGCCTGATTGCCAAAACTTTAACTGTATTCCCTTCTTCTCTAGGTGGGCGCCTGATTGCAAAAACCTTGACCTATATTCCCTTGTTCTCCAGGTTGGCGCCTGATTGCCAAAACTTGAACTGTATTCCCTTGTTCTCCAGGTGGGCGCCTGATTGCCAAAACTTTAACTTTATTCCCTTGTTCTCTAGGAGGGTTTCTAATTGCCAAAAACCTGACCTGTATTCCCTTGTTCTCCAATTGGCGCCTGATTGCCAAAACTTGAACTGTATTCCCTTGTTTTCCAGGTGAGCGCCTGATTACCAAAACTTAAATTGTATTCCCTTTGTTCTCTAGCTGGACGCCTTTTTTCCAAAACACGAATTCTTGGATTGTATTCCCTTGTTCTCCAGGTGGGCGCCTGATTGCCAAAACTTAAAACTGTATTCCCTAGTTCTCCAGGTGGGCGCCTGATTGCCAAAACATGAAATCTTATTCCCTTGTTCTTCAGGTGGGCGCCTGATTGCCAAAACTTAAATTGTATTCCCTTGTTTTCCAGGTGGGCACCTGATTACCAAAACTTGAATTGTATTCCCTTGTTCTCCAACTGGGTGCCTGATTGCCAAAACTTGAACTGTATTCCCTTGTTCTCCAGGTGGGCGCCTGATTGCCAAAACTTAAATTGTATTCCCTTGTTTTCCAGGTGGGCACCTGATTACCAAAACTTGAATTGTATTCCCTTGTTCTCCAACTGGGTGCCTGATTGCCAAAACTTGAACTGTATTCCCTTGTTCTCAAGGTGGGCGCCTTTTTTCCACAACTTGATATTGTATTCCCTAGTTCTCCAGGTGGGCTCTTGATTGCCAAAAACTTGAACTGTATTCTCTTTTTCTCTAGGTTGGCGCTTGATTGCCAAAACCATGAATTGTATTCCCTTGTTCTCCAGGTGTGCGCCTGATTACCAAAAACTTGAATTGTATTCCTTTGTTCTCCAGGTGGGTGCCTGATTGCCAAAGCTTTAACTGTATTCCCTTGTTCTGCAGGTGGGAGCCTGATTCCCAAAAACTTGAATTGTATTCCCTTGTTCTCTAGGTGGGCGCCTGATTTCCAAAACTTGAACTGTATTCCCTTATTTTCCAGGTGCGCGCCTGATTACCAAAACTTGAATTGTATTCCGTTGTTCTCCAGGTAGGCGCCTGATTTCCAAAAGTCGAAATGTATTCCCTTGTTCTTCAGGTTGGCGCTTGATTACCAAAAACTTGAATTGTATTCCGTTGTTCTCCAGGTAGGCGCCTGATTTCCAAAAGTCGAAATGTATTCCCTTGTTCTTCAGGTTGGCGCTTGATTACCAAAAACTTAAACTATACTCCCTTGTTCTCCAGGTGGGAGCTTGATTCCCAAAAACTTGAACTGTATTCCTCTGTTCTCTAGGTGGGCGCCTGATTTCCAAAACTTGAAAATGTATTCCCTTGTTCTCCAGGTGAATTCCTGATTGCCAAAACTTGAAATGTATTCCCTTGTGCTCCAGGTGGGCGCCTGATTTCCACAACTTGATACTGTATTCCCTTGTTCTCCAGGTGGGCTCCTGATTACCAAAAACTTGAATTGTATTCTCTTGTTCTCCAGGTGGGCGCTGATTGCCATAAACTTGAATTGTATTCCCTTGTTCTCCAGGTGGACGCCTGATTACCAAAAACTTGAACTGTATTCCCTTGTTCTCCAAGTGGGCGCTTGATTGCCAAAGCCTGAACTTTAGTCCCTTGTTCTCCAGGTGGGCGCCTGATTACCAAAAACTTGAATTGTATTCCCTTGTTCTCCAGGTGGACGCCTGATTACCAAAAACTTGAACTGTATTCCCTTGTTCTCCAAGTGGGCGCTTGATTGCCAAAGCCTGAACTTTATTCCCTTGTTCTCCAGGTGGGCGCCTGATTGCCAAAACTTGGATTGTATTCGCTTGTTCTCCAGGTGGGCGCCTGATTTCCAAAACTTTAATTGTATTCCCTTGTTCTCTAGGTGGGCGCCTGATTGCCAAAACTTGGATTGTATTCGCTTGTACTCCAGGTGGGCGCCTGATTACCAAAACTTGGATTGTATTCCCTTGTTCTTTAGATGGGCACCTGGTTGCAAGAAACTTGATTTGTATTCCCTTGTTCTTTAGGTGGGCGCCTGATTGCCATAACTCTAACTGTATTCCCTTGTGCTCCAGTTGGGCGCCTGATTGCAAAAACCTTGACATGTATTCCCTTGTTCTCCAGGTGGGCGCCTGATTGCCAAAACTTAAATTGTATTCCCTTGTTTTCCAGGTTGGCACCTGATTGCCAAAACTTGAATTGTATTCCCTTGTTTTCTAGGTGGGCGCCTGATTCCCAAAAACTTGAACTGTATTCCATTGTTCTCTAGGTGGGCGCCTGATTTCAAAAACTTGAACGATATTCCCTTATTTTCCAGGTGGGCGCCTGATTACCAAAAATTGAATTGTATTCCCTTGTTTTCCAGGTAGGCGCCTGATTTCCAAAACTCGAACTGTATTCACTTGTTCTTCAGGTGGGCGCCTGATTGCCAAAACTTTAACTGTATTCCCTTGTTCTCCAGGTGGGCGCCTGATTGCCATAACTTGAAACAGTATTACTTTGTTCTCCAAGTGGGCGCCTGATATCCAAAACTTGAAATTGTATTCCCTTGTTCTCCAGGTGGGCGCCTTATTGCAAAAACTTTAACTGTATTCCCTTGTTTTTCAGATGGGCGCCTGATTACCAAAACTTGTATTATATTCCCTTGTTCTCCAGGTGGGCGCCTGATTGCCAAAACTTGAAAAAGTATTCCCTTGTTCTCCAGGTGGGCGCCTGATTCCCAAAAACTTGACATGTATTCCCTTGTTCTCTAGGTGGGCGCCTGATTGCCAAAACTTGGATTGTATTCCCTTGTACTCCAGGTGGGCGCCTGATTACCAAAACATGGATTGTATTCCCTTGTTCTTTATATGGGCGCCTGGTTGCAACAAACTTGAATTGTATTCCATTGTTCTCATGGTGGGCCCCTGATTGCCAAAACTTTAACTGTATTCGATTGTTCTCCAGGTGAGCGCCTGATGGAAAAAACCTTGACATGTATTCCCTTGTTCTCCAGGTGGGCGCCTGATTGCCTAAACTTCAAAATGTATTCCCTTGTTCTCCAGGTGAATCCCTGATTTCCAAAACATGAACTGTATTCCCTTGTTCTCTAGGTAGGCGCCTGATTACCAAAAACTTAAACTGTATTCCCTTGTTCTCCAGGTGGGCTCCTGATTGCCAAAAACTTGAATTGTATTCTCTTGTTCTCCAGGTGGGCGCTTGATTGCAAAAGCCTGAACTTTATTCCCTTGTTCTCCAGGTGGGCGCCTGATTGCCAAAAACTTGAATTGTATTCCCTTGTTCTCTAGACGGGCGCCTGATTACAAAATACTTGAATTGTATTCCCTTATTCTCCAGGTGGGCGCCTGATTTCCAAAACTTTAATTGTATTCCCTTGTACTCCAGGTGGGCGCCTGATTACCAAAACTTTGATTGTATTCCTTTGTTCTTTAGATGGGCGCCTGGTTGCAAGAAACTTGAATTGTATTCCCTTGTTCTCATGGTGGGCGCCTGATTGCCAAAACTTTAATTGTATTCCATTGTTCTCCAGGTGAGCGCCTGATTGCAAAAACCTTGACATGTATTCCCTTGTTTTCCAGGTGGGCGCCTGATTGGCAAAACTTGAATTGTATTCCCTTGTTCTCCAGGTGGGCGCCTGATTGCCAAAACTTGAAAATGTATTCCCTTGTTCTACAGGTGAATCCCTGATTTCCAAAACATGAATTGTATTCCCTTGTTCTCTAGGTGGGCGCCTGATTACCAAAAACTTGAACTGTATTCCCTTGTTCTCCAGGTGGGCTCCTGATTGCCAAAAAATTGAACTGTATTCTCTTGTTCTCCAGTTGGGCGCTTGATTGCCAAAAACTTGAATTGTATTCCCTTGTTCTCCAGGTGGACGCCTGATTACCAAAAA
>ML249978.1:0-12419 GCA_005239495.1 Nicotiana undulata
AAATCTGGCAAGGTGCCCCGGCATACCACAAGTATAACAAGATCTCTGCTGCTGTGGTTGATGACTCGGAAATTGGCCCTGACGACCCTGATAACTACCCTCGTAACTCTGAAGCGGCTATGCACTGATAGATGCTGGTGGTGCACTAACATGAACTGGCGGTGCACGAGGAGATACCTGAAGTGCTGACTGAAATGGTCGGGGTGGATGACCCCTGCTGAAAGAGTCCCTGCCTCCAGATGAGGCTCCACTGAATCTACCAAAATGACGGACCTCTTATCAGCCCCCTGACCACCTCCCTGTGACAAAATCATCTCAATCCTCCTGGCCACATCGGCCGCATCTTGGAATGAAATATCAGTACTCAACTCCCTGGCCATCTGGAGTCGTATAGGCTGGGCCAATCCCTCAATGAACCTCCGAACTCTCTCCCGATCAGTGGGGAGTATCATCAATGCATGCCTGGCTAGAGCGATGAACCTGGTCTCGTACTGAGTAATAGACATAGATCCCTGCTGAAGGCGCTCAAACTGCCTCCTAAGATCCTCTCGCTGAGTAACGGGAAGAAACTTCCCCAAAAATACCTCTGTGAACTGAGCCCAAGTCAAAGATGCAGACCCAACCGGTCTGTCTAAGCAGTAGTCCCTCCACCAAGTCTTGGCTGCGCCAGATAGTCGAAAAGTAACGAAGTCAACTCCATTGGACTCCACTATGCCCATGTTCCGAAGACCCTCATGACAGCTGTCCAAGTAATCTTGTGGATCCTCTGACGGTGCACCAGTAAAAGTAGTAGTGAATAACCTGGTGAATCTGTCCAGTCTCCATAGAGTATCTGCTGACATAGCTGCACCCTCGGCTGCCGGTGCCACAATACCCGGCTGAGCTACTCCAGCTGTCTGAGGTGCTGGAGTCTGAAACTGGGTGGTAACCTGCTCTGGGGTATGAATAATAGGAGTGTGGGTCCCTCTCCCAGCCTGAGATCCAGCTGGTGCAGTAGGAAGAAGGCCGGCCTGAGCCACACTCTCCATTAGTCCTACCAAGCGGACTAGAGCGTCCTGAAGCACTGGGGTAGCTATGAACCCCTATGGGACCTGCGCTGGTCCAACGGGGACTGCCGAAATAGGGACTTCCTCGTCAGACTCGACCTGAGGGTCCTCCACTAGGGCTGCTGCTCTAGGCTGAGCCCTGCCCCTGGCCTCGGCCTCTAGCACGTCCTCGTCATCGACCCCTCGTAGGAGCTGTAGCAGGAGTGTCGGGCTGCTGAGCGGAACCAAGGGAAGCACGCGTCCTCGCCATCTACGAGAGAATAGAATAGAAACTCGATCAGTATACAGAATATTCTACGCACGACAGAGTATGAAGAGAAGAGGAGTATCCTAGCTTTGCAGCCTCTGGGGGATAAATACAGACGTCTCCGTACCGATCCCTCAGACTCTTCCAAGTTTGTCCGTGGGTTGTGAGACCTAAGCAACCTAGAGCTCTGATACCAACTTGTCACGACCCGAAATCCCACCTTTCAGANGACAGAGTATGAAGAGAAGAGGAGTATCCTAGCTTTGCAGCCTCTGGGGGATAAATACAGACGTCTCCGTACCGATCCCTCAGACTCTTCCAAGTTTGTCCGTGGGTTGTGAGACCTAAGCAACCTAGAGCTCTGATACCAACTTGTCACGACCCGAAATCCCACCTTTCAGGCCGTGAGTGCGTCTAACGTTCAACCCGCTAGACAAGCCAACGTACACAACACCTTGACCTTTTTAAAACAATTGACAGTAATAAAGCAATTATCTCTCAAACCAATACTGAAATATCCAGAACCACTTCAAAAGTTTTAAAGCAGAAATGTAAGAATACTCCGAAAAATGCATAATGAAATGATAAAGATAACAACATCGCAAAATCCCAAAAAACAAATGGGGTGTCACAACCTCACAAACTGTCTAAAAGAATAGTAAATACAAGTCTGATGTAATTATTTCACAAATTAGCCAATTGGGTCTCATTTAATTTTAATTACAGTGATTTTACAATTAGCCCAATTGAATATTTTGTATTATTTTAATTCAAAACTTATGTATTTTTTACACTTAATATTAGTTAATTACTGTAATTTCACCTACTTAAACTTAATTTCACTTTTATACAATTATTAGCTATTTTATTAACTATCTATCTATTTTTATGGGTATTTAATATCTAGTCACATTTTTATTTAATATCTAGCCACATTTTAACCCAACCCACCCGATTTTTTAAAACCCAATTAACCCAGACCCGTAACCCAATTCCTACCCCGCCCAGATCCTAGTCTAGCCCGCCTAATCAACGGCCCAGATCCCCCCTTTCCTTAATTAATTCTAACTACCCCCTCCCTCGACCCCTCATTTCCTCACAACCCCTCGTCTCTCTACACCGGTCTCTCTCTCTCTAGTCTTTTTAGAGACTTCTCGCCTCTTCGTCTCCGATGGAACTTTTCCTCCTTTCTCCGGCCATCTCCGGCGACCACCTTCCAACCTCGAGCCTCCGATGGGTCTCCCTCACCTCGCTCATAATCTCTGAGGCCTTCAAGGGCCCTGGGCTAGGCTGACTTGCACCTAGGGTGTCACGACCCGAAACTCCACCTTTCAGGCCGTTACTGCGTCTAATGTTGAACCCGCTAGACAAGCCAACGCACACAACACCTTGACCTTTTTAAAACAACTTGACAGTAAAAAATCAATTATCTTTCAAACCTTTACTGAAATATCCAGAACCACTTCAAAGGTTTTACAGCAAAAATGTAAGAATACTCCGAAAAACGCATAATGAAATGATAAAGATAACAACATTGCAAAATCCCAAAAAAAACTGGGGTGTCACAACCTCACGGACTGTCTATAAGAATACTAAATACAAGTCTGAAAGGAACTACAATATTATCTTTAGAGCGGAAGGAGAAATAAGACAACATGATACTAATAGTAGGAGAGACTCCAGGGCCGACGAACGCCAGTGGTATACCTTGAAGCTCGATGTGGACTGAAGATGACTCCCTCAGAGCGGCCTATGGAGTCCGGAAGCGGGATCTGCACAACATAGAGAAGTGCAGTGTAGTATCAGTGCAACTGACCCCATGTACTGAGTAAGTGCCGAGCCTAACCTCGGCCGAAGTAGTGACGAGGCTAGACTTAGCAAATAACGTTCACCTGTCCTATTCTACAACACAAAATACAGATACCAAAGCAAGGAAGAATAACAGTCATATACGGGGAACGGGAGTAGATAAAGGGAAACAATAAAATAGAGCAGTTAATTAACATCAAATAAGAAGAGAAACAATTCACCGAAAACTGATAAGGTATGAATGACATGTCTGAATGATAACAATGGCACGACATCACCTTTCGTGCTTTTACTCTCTTCCTCACCAATGCAATGTATGTTGTAATCAATGTAATCATGGCACAACATTAATCTTCCTGCTTGAAATAAATGTAAACATGGCACGACATCACCCTTCGTGCTTTATTCTCTTCCTCACATTGCAATAAATAAATAATGAATGATATGAATGAATGGCACGACATCACCCTTCGTGCTTTACTCTCTTCCTCACATTGCGATAAATAATAATGAATGATATGAATGAATGGCACGACATCAACCTTCGTGCTTTACTCTCTTCCTTACCCAAGTAATATCAACAATAAATAACAACTTGGCAGGGAAATCAAATACCGAACTTTCAAATCATAACCACCCGACATGGGGAATAACAACTAAAATCAACACATTTGCCCGGCAAGGGTCTCAGCTATAACCAAACAACTCAATATATATATATATATATATATATATATAATGTATACTTGGATCCTCAATTGGACCAACATTTCATAATCTCTACAACCAGTACATCGACCACAATCCACTTCTTAAGTAGAGGCAATTACATAGTTTGATGAACATCGAAGAAATAACTGAATTGTCATCAAAATAGACTCACAGGCATGCTTGACTAACAATGTATAGGTACTCGTCACCTCACCTATACATTGAACATGATAGGCACATAACACATAACATACAATACCTAATCCCTCACCAAAGTTAGGCAAGACACTTACCTCGGTCCAAAGTATAGCAATCAACCCTCTAAGACCGTCTTTCCTTTATAATCCGACTCCGAAACAACGATATCTAGGCATAATTAATTCAATAATATCAATAAAGACTCAATAACACAATCCCATAGCCTAGATATTAAATTTCTAGCATTCTTCCAAAAATACCAAAATTCGACCCCGGGCCCGCTTGGTCCAAACTCGAGGTTCGGACCAAAACTCGATCACCCATAACCCCACGAGTTAGAATATATAATTTGTTTTGAAATCCGACCCCAAATTGGGGTTGAATTTCCCAAAATTCCCAAAAACCTAACTCTACCCAAAACCCCTAATTTCTATTTTGATTTTAGGATTTTAGGCCTAGATTCTAGTGATTATGGAAGGAACGTGGAGGAAATTAGTGTTAGAACCACTTACCCAAGTGTTTATGGAGGGAAATTAGCTTGAGGATCATCAATGGGGGTGGGAGGAGAAGAAGAAGGCTGAAAATGTGATATTCCCGTATGGTATTCTGTTTTTGGGGTATTTTTAATAACTGGGCAAAATTACCCTTCGCGTTCGCGGGCCCCTGGCCGCGTTCGCGAAGAACAAAACTACCCTGCCCCCCGAACTCACCCTAAGCCTACGCGTTCGCACCCCTGTGGACGCGTTCGGGTAGAAGCACTGATCAGTGCTCCGCGTTCGCGTCTTCCTCCATGCGTTCGCGTAGAGTAAAACAAGGCCACCATAATTTACCCTTCGCGTTCGCGAACCCTTGGCCGCGTTCGCGAGCCCTTGGCCGCGTTCACGAAGGGTACTACACCAGACATCAGCAAATCCTCAAAAACACTAGAGTTTACCTTCTTTTCACACCCCGTTAGCTACCCGACACTCACCCAAGCCCTCGGGTCTCAAAGCTAAAAACACACACGACTCGCAAAACATCCTACGGACTTGTTCAAGCTTCTAAATCATCAAAATATCATCAAATTCAAGGAATTAAGCCTTAAAACTCATAGAATTTTCTTAAAACTTCACAAAGCTTAATTTTTCAAATTTTGATCCGAAACACGTCATTCCATGTCCGTTTTACACCAAATTTCACAGATAAGACAAATAACATAATAATAAACATGTTCCGGGCTCCGAAACCATAAAACGGGCCCGGTAACACAGTTTTCACAAAATTATTCATTTTTAAAATCCTTTATTATTTTCAGAAAACAATTTTCTTTAAAAATTCATTTCTCGAGCTTGGGACCTCGAAATTCGATTTCGGGCATACGCCCTACGGACCCTCCGGGACCGTCAAATCACGGGTCCGGGTCCGTTTACCAAAAATGTTGACCAAAGTCAACTTTATTCATTTAATTATCATAAAATTCCATTTTCATCAAATTTTAACATAAAGACTTCCCGGCTACACGCCCGGGCTGCACACGCATATCGAGGTGAGATTAACGGTGTCTTTTAGGGCCTCAGAACACAGATTTAGCTAGAATTACTTAGGATGACCTTTTGGGTCATCACATAGGGTTTCTGTTTGGGTGTTTATGGTCTCTCAGGTGTGATTTTGGGCAAAATCATACCATATGTGTTCCGATCCTTGAGATTTACGACAGGTTCTTCCGTTCTACTTGGGTTTCTTTTGAAACCCTAACTTTTGCTTAAATATTTTATATCCATGATGTTTTTAATGATTCAAGTATGTCTCACTTTATATTTTACACTGTTATCGATTCAATCTTTAAGATTCATCAGCTTTAAAACATTTTACTTCCTTTTTAAAATTAGGGTTTTCTCAGAGTTCTTCTATACCTGTTTAAAATAACTCTTTCCTCTGCGTTTAAGTCTGTTCTTTGCATATCATGACTGATTCTGTACTTTTGGTTGTTTTTAACTCGCCTATGTCGAACCCTAATTGTTATGATTTTTCTGTCTGGGTTCTTCGTATTGACCTGATTATTTGATTCCCATTATGACTCTGTGGTTGTTATATTTCGAACAAGCTTACTAAGGCCTAACCTACTTGTATTACCTATATGTGATTGTCTATTTGGACCTATGCATCTCTGAACTTGTCTGTTGCTATGACTATTAGTTTCTCTATATATGTGTTTAAATATAGAGCATGAATCTCTCTTGATTGACTCTGATTTCTTTATTGAATGATCTGATTGAGACAATGTCTTTCAAAGCCCTAGAACTCTGCCTGTTTGTTTAAACTGATTGATTAACTTACCTTGTTTACTAAGACGCCCTATTTACCGAGCTATTTCCCTTATTATGGCTTTCTGAATCTAGTCTTAATTGGTTTTCCTATACTTAATAAAATTTGACTCCTTTCTTATTAGTCATGTACTGATTTTATATGTTTTACCGTGTGAACTTTTTGAAATCCCTTAACTTAAGGGAATAATTGTCTTGATTTCCTGGTTAATTGACTCCGAATTCCTTAATTACCATGCTACTTTGATTCTTTCCTTATTTAGCCTTGTACTGACTTTTATCTACCTTATATGTTATATGTTTGAGCTTTTGAAATCCCTTGACTTAAGGGAACCGTGTCTTAATTTTCACACTGATTGATTCTGACTTCTTTTATTACCATGCCATTGTGATTCTTACCATATTTTTGATACTCGTTTTTCGACTATAAAAAGTCCTAGCTTTTCACAAACACAGACATACTTGTGGTTAAAAACTCCCTCTCAAAAAAGCTCTCTGCTATTACTTTACTCTTTTACTCTTGTCTACTATTAGCCGGCTATAAGCCAAGGCTAATCATTGTGCTATCTCTCTTGCTCATTCTGTATTCACCACATCTCACACTGGTATGTTCTAATTACGATTCAAGTTCCAAACCAATGTGTTTCCTATTGTTTCAGTTTGTCATATTCCTGATTTTCTTCTATCTGTGGTTCTGTTGTTCAACATGCAATTAATCCTTCTGTTTCATCTATGAATGCCAGCCATGTCTCATCTCTTTAGGATCTGCATGCCCTAATTGAATCAGTAACTCGACTAATACTTATATGTTGTTGCCTATTCCTAATATGTATCTATTAGGTCAGTGTCCCAAATTTTAATGTCATGTTCAGTGTTGAACCCTGTTGTTTCCTGATTCTCTGAAGTCTCTCTGATTTCTGCAACTATGTTTAGATCAAGTATTCTTGAACCCATGTATTATCATCTGCACTAATTGTAAGAACTTCTGCCTATTATGTGATTTAATTGTCCCCAACCCCCATTATCCTTGTGTGAAGACTGTTCTTCGTGTATTGCTGAAATTGTTTTGGGATTCTATGACTGGTTTGTTACTTATGTGATCCTACTGCTGTTCTCAAAAGCTATTTTTCAAAACAACTCTTTAGTTATAAAATCTTTCCAACTGAATCCCTTTCAAACATTGTCTCTTTCAAAACCCCTCTTATAAAAGGTACTTCTGGCACTTCACACTATTCCTAGAAACTTAGGTTCCACCCCCTCAGTGTGAGCATTGCTTAGGGAACCTCTTGAGTTCCCTATGAACTTTGACACACTGAGGCTGGTAATTCCACACTGCACATGCTTAAAGTCTTGACAATATGTCTGGGTGCGAGCATTTGCCAGGGACCCACGAGGGACTTAGGGAACTTTGACGCACCTAGACTATGTGAAAATCGAAAGGATTGAGGTTGGAAGATACGGGCCTGATTGAAGGCTTCCTCTAGAAGTAGCTTCTTATTTTTTTTCTTTCACTAATGTAATTTATTTTTCTTGGTTTGTAATAATCTGTAAATAAATACTTGGGGCTAGATAGTGAATATGGGAGGGGACTATGCATGCATAATATAGTTATGGGTAGAAATCATGACCATAGAATTTACTTGCCTATGTGTGCAATAGCATCATGCTTAGGACATGCATACCATGCATTAGAGACCATGTGTAGGCTGTTTACTTCAACATCCTTACTATACTCATGTTATTTTAGAGATCCTGTTCACATCTAATAATTATAATAATAAACTGGTGTAATGTTACTGCCTCTGCATTTTCATGAGTACTACATCTAGAAATCATGCTTTAGGTTTCATAATATCAATCAAGTATCAATGTGTGCATTAGATACCATGTTAACCTAGGATTTTACCTTCAGGATGTCTGTTTTATTCTATTGAACACCTAGAAAGTACGTATTAAGTCTAATCACGCTCTTGTATCGCATGTATGTCTAATAAACCTTGATAAAATGTGTTAAATGGATAAAACGTTTTTTGCAAAGCCCAACATTGGTTTCGATATATTGTCGTAGATACCATGGTTATAGGAATTCATTCCCATCACATTGTCTTTTAAAATCAAAGTAAATAATCAGTATATATATATATATATATATATATATATATATATATATATATATATATATATATATATATATATTTCAGACGCCTAGGCAAACCTTAGGCCTAATATTTATTAAAACCAAAATCAACTGTTTTATGTCTTGCCTGTATTAAAAAATGGTCTTTAAAAACCAATCAGTCCCTTTTTCTGAAATTCCTAGAACTTTGCTGCTTTGCCTAGAAACTGCTGGATTTTTCAAAACCAATTATCCTTTTTTTCTGAAATATGTACAAATCATTTAAAATCTCTGCTTTGCTTTCAAACTACTGGTTTTTGAAATTATTCTTTCACTTCTTTCACTAAAAATTTTTCATTGAAGCTGCTGTGCATTCTTTAAACTCCTGCTCATGTCTTTGAAATACTGGATTTCCAAAATTAGTCACTCCTTTCTTCAAATCACTCTGTTTATTTTCTAAATCTTGTTTTGTCTTCAAACTACTGAGTTATTTTCAAAACCATTCCCTTCGCTAAAAACTCATTGAAACCTGCTATTTTAGCACTCAAATTTTCTGCTTTAGATTCAGACTTTGAGACCTGTACTGTGTTTGAGACGTGCTATCTTCCGTGTTTTATTTGTGGAGGGGTACATGAGCCCTTAACTGTTTATGTGAATCCCTTATGTGCAAGTCCTAATTGTTTTATCTGTCGCTTAGAGTTTATCCTTTAAAACTTAAGGGTTCAACCTAGTACTTGCCTTGTAGGAATAATAGTCCTAAATACCCTCTAGGACTAATAGGATGGGACGTGTAATAGAACGCAATAAGCTTTCGTGACCAACACACGCGTTTTAAATACATTTGCGGGGTGGGAAGGGTAGAATATGGATATGATGACCGGTGCGCTAATACCACGTGTAGCCCCTCTTTGAGGAGTGATATACCAGGTATTGCATTGATGTGATCCGTATTATTTCAAATCTAGGACAATGCTCTCAAATGTTTTACTCTAATGTTTTCCAAAACATTCAATAAAGATTTTATACTTGTTTGAAATCCCATCTTACATGTGCCTTGTTTGCTATTTGTTTGTCGTCCAAAATTCACAAAACCACTTGGCTGGGACCCACAGTTGTGGATCTTGAGGGATGCCTAACACCTTACCCTTGGGATAACTTCAAGCCCTTACCCAATCTCTAGTAATGTAAACTAGTTTACGAGTTAGATATTCTAGGTGCCCTAACGCACCACAAAATCGTTAGGTGGCGACTCTTCCTTAAATCTATTCCTTTAAGGAGTTGTCCAAAAATGTCATAAACCCGATCTCTCCGTACCTAACCCGTGTGAAATGAAAAAAGGGGGGGGGGGGGGCGACAGTGTGTGTAATTGGGTTTGAGCCCCGAGGGCTCGGGTGAGTTTCGGTAGGCGTCGGGGGGGCTAAAAGGTTGAAAAATTTGGTGTGGAACCTCAGTTTCTACATCCGACCTCGAAAACACATTCCGAACACGCTCCCAACCCCGAAATCACTCAACGGAGCTAACAGAGTCGACAAATTTCCATTAGGGGGTCGGGGCGTTAACTCTCAAAACGACCGGCCAGGTCGTTACATTCTCCCCCTCTTCAGAAAATCGTTCGTCCTCGAACGAGTATAGAAACATACCTGAAGATGTGAATAGATGAGGGTACTGACTCCGCATGTCCTGCTCGGTCTCCCAAGTTGCCTCCTCGATCGGATGACCCCTCCACAGAACCTTGACTAAGGCAATATCCTTCGACCTGAGCTTTCTGACCTGTCTGTCCCAAATTGCCATAGGATCCTCAACATATGATAGATCCTTGTTCAACTGAACTGAGCTGAAATCCAAAACATGAGACGGATCACTGTGATACTTACAGAGCATGGACACGTGGAATACCGGATGAACACCTGCTAGGTTGGGAGGCAAGGCCAACTCATAAGAAACCTCCCCAACCCTCTGCAATACCTCAAAAGGGCCAATGAATCTTGAACTCAGCTTACCCTTCTTCCCAAACCT
The DNA here is from genome assembly GCA_005239495.1 of Nicotiana undulata. Classification (NCBI taxonomy): domain Eukaryota; kingdom Viridiplantae; phylum Streptophyta; class Magnoliopsida; order Solanales; family Solanaceae; genus Nicotiana; species Nicotiana undulata. Next base: position 10,447 of record ML249978.1, read on the forward strand.
CATGACACCCTTCATAGGCGATACCCGAAGCAAAACCCGATCACCAACCATGAATGCCAAGTCTCGAACTCTCCAGTCTGCATAACTCTTCTGCCTGGACTGAGCTGTGCGAAGCCTGTCCTGAATCACCTTCACCTTGTCCAAGGCATCCTGAACCAAATCTGTACCCAACAATCGGGCCTCGCCCAGGTCGAACCATCCCACTAGAGACCTGCACCGCCTACCATATAAAGCGTCAAATGGCGCCATCTGAATGCTGGACTGATAGCTGTTATTATAAGCAAACTCCGCAAGAGGCAAGTACTAATCCCATGATCCTCCAAAATCCATCACACAAGCACGAATCATATCCTCCAGAATCTGAATAGTGCGCTCGGACTGTCCGTCTGTCTGAGGGTGAAATGTTGTACTGAGATCAATCTGGGTACCCAACTCACTATGCAAGGATCTCCAGAAATGTGAGGTGAACTGAGGAACTCGGTCTGAAATAATAGACATCGGCACACCGTTCAATCGGACTATCTCTCTCATGTAGATCTGAGCCAACCTCTCCGAAGAATATGTAGTCAATACCGGAATGAAATGGGCTGACTTGGTCAACCGGTCCACAATCACCCAAATAGCATCATACTTCCTCAAAGTCCGAGGGAGTCTAACCACAAAATCCATGGTTATCCGCTCCCACTTCCACTCTGGAAGCCTCATCTGCTGAAGTAATCCTACCGGTCTCTGATGGTCACACTTGACCTGCTGACAATTAAGGCATCTAGCTACGAACTCCACTATGTTCTTTTTCATCCTCCGCCACCAATAGTGTTGTCTCAGATCCTGATACATCTTCGCGGTACCAGGATGAATGGAGTACCGCGAGCTATGGGCCTCCTCAAGGATCAACTCTCGAAATCCGTCTACATCAGGCACACAAATACAGCCATGTAGTCTCAACACACCATCGTCACTCATGGTCATATCTCTGACACCATCCCGTTGAACTCTATCACGTAGAGCCTGAAGGCCGGGATCATCATACAGCGCTCCCGGATACGGTCATAAAGAGAAGATCGAGCAACAACACACACAAATACCCGATGAGGCTCAGAAAAATCCAACCTCACGAACTGACTGGCTAGGGACTGAATATCCAAGGCTAAGGGCCTCTCAGCTGCACAAAGATATGCCAAACTACCCAAACTCTCTGCTCGGCGACTCAGGACGTCGGCCACAACATTGGCCTTCCCCGGGTGGTATAATATAGTGATGTCATAATCCTTGAGTAGCTCCAACCACCTGCACTGACGCAAATCGAGATCCTTCTGCCTGAATATATGCTGCAAACTCCGGTGGTCCGTGAATATCTCACAGGGAACACCATATAAATAATGACGCCATATCTTTAGGGCGTGAACAATCGCTGCCAACTCAAGATCATGCACAGGGTAGTTCTTCTCATGTACCTTCAACTGTCTGGACGCGTAGGCAATCACCCTACCGTCATGCATCAACACCGCTCCCAAACCAATCCTGGAAGCATCACAATAGACCTTGTAGGACCCCGAACCTGTAGGTAGTACTAACACTGGAGCTGTAGTCAGGGCTGTCTTGAGCTTCTGAAATCTCTCCTCACACTCCTCAGTCCATATGAAAGTTGCACCCTTCTGGGTTAGTCTAGTCATGGGTGCTGAAATGGATGAAAATCCCTCCATAAAACGGCGATAATACCCGACCAAACCAAGGAAACTACGGATCTCAGTAGCTGAAGACGGTCTGGGCCAACTCTGCACTCCCTCCACCTTCTTCGGATCTACCTTGATCCCGTCCGAAGATATCACATGGCCTAAGAATGCCACCGAATCAAGCCAAAATTCACACTTAGAGAATTTGGAATACAACATCTTTTCTCTCAAGGTTTGAAGCTGTGAAACCCCACGTGTTATTTTTCTCTCTTCTCTTACGTAAAATACGTAACGTGGCGT
>ML249982.1:456-90313 GCA_005239495.1 Nicotiana undulata
CTTTCTAGGTTAGTTTATATTTTCGCATTTAGCTATAAACAATCATCAAAAACCCAAAATCTTAATTATTTGGCATTGCGCGATAAGTGATAACTCTCTAGCATTCCTAATCGCCCTCAAATTGTTCTCTGTGGGATTCGACCCCAACCTTGTTGGGTTACTATATTTGACAACGATCGCTTGCACTCTTTTAAAGTGTAAATTGAGTGTATCAGTTGCACGCCGCAACAATGTGATGTTGAGTAAGGTTCCCACATTTACTTTTCCTTTGTTTGCTTTCTATTTTCTGAGGAAAGTTCATATTAGTTGTGTGAGTCGAGTAGTCCCTTCCTCAGTCATTTCTTTATGCATCATGTTCGAGTTGAGGCCTATTGGCGCGTTGTGGAATCATGTGAGCTTGTTGGTCATGCCTGGGGTGATTTATTGCCTGAGCAGTTCATACTGCGCGAGACGAAATTATGGTATCAGGGATCAGTTCGATGAGAATATGTGAAGTATATTACAGGACAATTACCATTGTTTGGTTCGTAATAAGATGATGATTTTAGTCAAGGGGAAAGATTCAATTTTTGGTTAACTCCGCAGTTGGTTAGAAACTTCTACACATCTCCTCCGTTGTGGTAGTGTCGTCAGCATTATAGTAGGATGTATATATATATATATATATATATATATATATATATATAGATGCACTAGGAGCATCAGATTAATGGAATTTTGGCTATTATGGTTCAGGCAATGTCATTGTGGCTATTATGATGCTAAATCAGCAAAGGTATGTAGTCGTGTTCTGGTACCTCGTGTGGTAGTTGATATGGTGTTCATATATTGGAAACAGGCCTGTCAGAGAATTTCAGGTGTTGGAACTAGGTTCTGAGCTTATGGTACTGATAAAACAGGATGTCTTCATATTTGATCAAGCTAATGTATTCAACTGACTGGTGGTAGCACAGGTAGGTGCACGAAGTGTTAAACAGTGATTTTAGGCAACTCCAGAGCAGTTCTTAGCACGTTCGAGGACGAATGCATGTTTAAGTGGGGAAGAATGTAACGACTCGATCGGTCGTTCTGAGCTCTAGCGCGTCGTTCGGCGGTTTGAGTACATGAGAAGCTTCGTTTCCGGTATTATGACTCGTAAGCGTGGTCACAGTTGAATTTCGGAAAGTTCGGAGTCAAATTGGAAAGAAAATTCTTATTTCGGAAGCCTTAAGTTGGAAGAATTGACTAAGATTGAAATTTTGAGTAAACGACCTCAGAATCAGGATTTGAAGGTTCCAGCAGGTTTGTATGATGATTTCGGACTTGGACATATGTTCGGATCGGGATTTGGATAACCCGGGAGCGTTTCGGCATATATTGTGGAAGTTAGCATTTTAGAAGGAATTTCATAATCTGGGTTGAAAGGCATTTCAGTGATATAGATGTCGTTTTGGGATTTCGAGTCTAGGAATATCTCCGTAAGGTGATTCTGGAGTTGGGAACGCGATCGGAAGTGTCATTTGGATATTTCTACAAAGAGTTATGGGCGCTTTAATAGAAGGTGTACAACGGGGGCAAATTGTAATAGGATGTACAACCTGCACAATGCAAGGTACAACTCGATGAAGCACCTGGGCAGATTGTTTTAAAAACGAGTTTTGGCCCATTTCTTTCATTTGGCTTGGACGATTTTGGAGAGCTCAAGGAGGGATTTTCACCAAGAAACGCTAGGTAAGTGATTTCTTCCTATTTTTGAGTTAAATATGTGATCTTATATGGACTTAGACATGGAAAATTAGTATAAATTTGGGATTTTTGGGGAAGACCTAGAATTTGGAATTTTGGACTTTTACCATGAATTTGAGCATGAAAATTAGAGCAAATTGTATATTTGAGTTAGTAAAGTTATAGGTAGAATTTATCTTCGAGAAATTTGAAATCCGGGCACGTGAGCCCGAGGGCATTTTGATCAACTTTTCGAGCGGAGTTTGGAACTTATATAATTTAAATTGTTACAAGTATTAGAGTGAATTTTTATTGGTTTGCCCGTCATTTGAATAGTTTTGGTGCGTTGTGCATCAATTGGAGTCGTCGGAAGGGCTTGGAAGCCGGTTATGGAATTTCAGAGCGAGGTAAGTCTCCTTTCTAACTTTGTGAGGGGGAATTATCCCCATAGGTGAACTAATTGAATGAATGCTACTATTTTCGGGGGCTACATACGTACGAGGTGACGGGAGTTCGTGCGTAGCTACTATTAAGCTTATGTCCGGGTAGCCTAGGACCCACTAGCATGCTTTACTTGATGTACTTGTAACTTTGTTGATAAAACGAGACTGTCTAATATCATTGAACTAGTAAATGAATATTTAGGTAGGTTAAACTTGATTATCCTAATCATCTAAAAAGAGAATTTATCCTTTCCTTGGCTCAATATTTCCTGATGAATTCCTGATGTATTAACAGAATGTGTGTATCTATATGGGTACCCGAGTCGCAGGTATAATTTGCGAGTGGGGTAACTCTATTATTTATATCTGACCGCTTCGCAATATATATATTCCGCGAGCGGAGTGATTATTTCCACTAATCTCATGGGAGCGGGCCGTACACCACGGCGGAATAGATGCATCTATGGTTCGAGCCGCTCGACCCTTCGACAGTGCACATTTTATTATTGTTGGTTCGGGCCGTTCGACCCTTGGCATTTCCTACGCATGATATATACATATTATATACCATCTGTGACTTGAATTATTAAATTGTCTTATGGACGTAAATTGCTAAATGAAATGACGGAAACTAGAGAATTTATAAATTTATGGCAACAATTGATCTTTCTTGTCATTATTTGTCATTTTATGTTAAGAACCATCTTGATATCCTTCATCTATTATATTGTATTGACCTCTAGCAAGTGTCAAAATCGACCTCTCGGCACTACCTCTCTGAGGTTAGGCGGGATACTTACTGAGTACACGTTGTTTTCGTACTCATGCTACACTTGTTGTGAATTTTTATTGCCCAGGTATATTCATAGCTAGTAGCCCTGCTCGACACGACGATGTGGCTGACTTGGAGACTTAGACGAGCTTCACCAACCGGAGATGATCCGCAGCCGACAGAGTCTCCCTCATATTGTATTTATTTTCATTTTAAATTATTTTTCCAATTTGTACTTCGGACAAGCTTTGTAGTATTTGTATAATTCTTAGAATTTGCTCATGCACTTGGTACACCAGGTTCTGGGATGTATTTTATTAAAATGGAATATTAAGCCATCGTATTTACTTAGAGAATTTTATTCAGTTAGTACGTAATAAATTCAATGGGAAATGATTTCAAAAATGCTAAAATAGGAGTTTAACTAAAGCAATTAATGATTAGCTTACCTGACAGTGGTGTCCGGCGCCATCACGACCTTATGGATTTCGGGTCATGACAATAAGTCAACTCCTAGTTGACTTTTCCAACTATTAAGCTCTTTTAAGAGACTAAGTGTATCATTTCTCACCACGACCACTCCGAACCAGAACCAACCGACCCAACACAACATAAACGGGCTGAACAACATATAATAGAGCAGAAATGAGGGAAACGGGGCTAAACTCTCGGAACGAACGATCGGGTCGTTACACACACACACACACACACACACACACACACACACACACACATATATANATGTGATTCTTATCTTGATATTTTGGTATTGTTTGGGGATTCTATTGATTTTATGATTGTTCCTTCTTGTATTATCGTTCATTCTACTGAGATGGTGTTTAGTTAAACATACTAGTACTATTAGACGGTAGTAACGTCCCTTTTGTCGGGGGCGTTGCATCCTTAAATGGATGCAGGTGGTTCTATAGCAGGCAGTGATGATCAACGAAAGTGGTACATCCTTTTCCGAGCACATTTGGTGAGCCCCACTTCATCTTGGGGCCATGTATTGTATCTTTTGTTCATATTATTATCACGTTTTAAGGTATAGCCGGAGCCTTGTTGTTGGCACTATTGTAACACTCTTTTGTATCTTTAAGAGGCTCCCTAGACATAGTGTGGGTTGTACATGGGTGCTAGATAAGTCATACAAATTATGTTATGTTTTGATCACTTGTCCACTCAAACCATAAGAATGTGTGTATTTTGAGACTTGAAAATGATGTAACAAACGAAATGATTTAGTATTGTATACAAAATCTCCCTATTGTCTAATTAATGAAATTATGTCTTCTCTTAATCATGGGTGAGTTAGGTAGAAAGTATCTAACATCCTTGCTTGACAGGGTTCACTTGGTTGAGCGCTGGTTGTGCTTCCCAAGTTTGGGGCGTGACAATCTGCAACTGAGGGGCAAGAACCTGTTTAATCTGAAATAGAACAAGTAACTTTTAGGCTAAAAATTTCGTCTAATGGTTTTTCAAAAGTGGTTGAAAACCTTGAGAAAAGGGTTTTTCTGGTTGGTATTATAGTTGGTATAGAGTCTGGGTCTACTAAAATATGTGGTTAAAATAAGAGGGGAAAAGAAAAAGTGAGTGAGGGTGTAATAGGAGATGTGAGGGGAAAGGGAGAAGAAGGTGTGGTTGAATCTTCACCCACTCCTTTTGGTTTGACTGAAGAAACGGGCTATGATGATATGGGAGTGAGGAGGAAGTTAAAAAGAAAAAGGGGCAAGTAGGTCAAGATACTAGTGCAACGGAGGGACTGGTTAGGCTGAGGAAGTGGTTCCAAGAACTTATTCCATAGGAAATAACCCCTCAGTGGCCTACTGAAAAGGGGGTCTGACAACTAGAATCCAATGAAGAAGAAATGTTTAGGAGTTAATCCTTGTAGGTTCTATAAGAGACAAGAAAAAAAAGGTTGCCTCTTCTATCCTTGTAGAGACTCCTCCTACAAGAAGAAGAACTACAAGGAGTCAACGGAAGCAGAGTGAGGTTGTCCTACGAAAGACCTTAGCTGAGATTAAAAAGAGAGTTACTGCTAAAAGGAAGAAGAAAGTCGGTAATCCGAGTGAAACAATTGAGATTGAAGAGATGAACCCGGTTCTTTATAATGAGGATGAGGCAGAGGAAGTGAAGGTTATGACTCCAAGTTCTAAGAAAAGAAATACTTCCAAGAAAGGGTCCCATGCAAAGTTTGTTGATACAAAAAGCTCTACCTTGGAAAAAAGAACCAGCTTTGCTAGGAAATAAAGGAATGCAAATACTGGAAGAAGAGTGTAAAGACCCGTAAAATTCTATGTTTAAAATAATGCCCGAATAGGTCTCTGTGTTGTTATAACTGTAGAAATTCTTAAAACAGACCAATTTTGAGTAAATAGTATCCCGAAACTTGGAAAATAAAATTTTCCAGAATTGTGTTGTTATGAGACGCACTATGCGATCGCATAACGTATATGCGTACCACATAATGGTCGCATACATGATCAGGCTTCTGTCCAAATTGAGGACAACTATGCAGCCCAGAATGCGATCGCATTTTGGGTACGCGGACCGCTTAGTTGTCAAATTCTTGCCCCATGGTTTTTGCGAGGGAGGTTATGTGACGCACTATGAGATCACATAATAGGTATGCGGACCGCATAGCAGGAAATGTGATCGCATTCCTGACCGCATTTCTGTGTCGGGGCTCCTATTTTCTAAATTTAAAACCCGACCCCCTGTTTAATAAAACACCCCTCCCCTTCATTTTTAAGGAATTTCTAAACAAAAATAGAGAGAGGGGAGAGAGGGTTATTGAGAGAGAAAGCTCCATCTTCATCAATTTGATTTTCCAAAATCACTCAAACCCGGAAATTATCGAGTTATTATCATTTTCTTCACTCAAAGAGGTAAGTCTTTAGCCCATTTCCCTTTAATTCTCAAATTTTGGTAAAGAATAAAGCACACATAGGTTCGTTCTTGAAAATTAAAGTTGAGACCTTGCATTAAGTTAAACTCCGTGATCTAGTAAAGGGAAAACAAGTTTGGGTAATTGTTCTCAAAAAGGGGGTTAGTAATCTAAGGGGTCACATAGTGTTTGATAAAATGCCCAATTGAATTGAAGCTTCCTAATTCTAAGTTAAATATGTCACATTGTGGAGTAGATTGACGGTGTTAGACGGTCCGGTGATTTGTGATAGGAATTAAAAAGGGGAAATTCGACTCGAGGTATGTATGGCTAACTTTAACCTTTGTAGAATCCTCTTGTTGGTGTCCGAGCATACAATATGCGTACCTTGTTTGAGAATATGTGAATTGACTTTCCAAATGTGTTGAGGCGTAAGACTTCACTCCCTGAATTTCTTGTTGACTACTATGCTAATTGAGATTGTGAAAAGTGGTTTGTCGTGCCTATCTTATTATGTGAAAAGCTCGTTAAATGCTCGAGGGTATCGATATGAAAGTATGTGTTAATGAATGAAATAATGTTAATGTGCCCAAGTGTGGGAATGTATCTAATGGCTAAAAATCATGCGTGGTAAGTGATGAAAAAGGGTATTGTGAATTGATGTAATTGGGTTGAACGATTATGGCAACACCGTGTACATGAATTACTACTTGGTGAGAATCATTGTGCATTGAGTCCACATAGCGAATTGTTGATATGAACTTGTGTTCCTTGTAATGAAGATCCTTGTGATTTAATTATTGGTGATTGTTGTTATGAAATGTGATTGTCCGGTGGGATCGGGTTGCACGCCACAACAGAATGTAACAAGGCTGAAATGTGATTGTCCGGAGGGATCGGGTTGCATGCCACAACACGAGGTAATAAGGGCTGAGAGGTAACAAGGGTGGACGAGGTAATAAGGGTGGACGAGGTAATAAGGGTTGAGAGGTAATAAGGGTGGAATGTGGTTGTGTTGAAATGAGAATTTGTGAAACTCTTGATTGTGGTTGTTTCTGTTTCTGTGCAATACTTGTTGGTTCCATTAACCGTCTCTTCTCTGTGTATTATTTCATTGTACTTAGAGTAAAGTTTGTTCATACTTGCTAGTACTATTCAACGGTACTAACGTCCCTTTTTCCGGGGGCGCTACATCTTTTATATGGATGTAGGTGGTTCCATAGCAGGTAGCTCAGCCCGCCGTTAGTGGTGCCTCCTCTTCATCTCTTCAGCAGTTTTGGTGAGCCTCTATTCTTCTTGGGGCCGCGTGTGGATTATACTATCCTCTTTTTCTTATGTTGTAAATGTATAGTCGGGGCCTTGTTGCCGGCAAGTTATGTAAAACTCCTAAGAACTCTTAAAGGCTCCGTACACACTATGTGGGTTGTATATGTATATGTATATGTATATTTTGGGTGGTAGTTGTACTCACTCATAATTGTGGATCGCAAATCATAAATGTTGTATGTAACTTGTATATTTTGAATTATCTATTGTCGAAAACTAAAAGAGGAAAATGGAATTATGTTGTAAAGTGTACTTTGAATCTAAATTGGCTAACTTATATGGAATAATGTACGTTATGAACACGGGGTAATACATTGGGTAGGAAGGCAATCCATGTCCGCTTGAATGGGTTTATCCGGTTAGGCGCCGGTCTCATCCCTCGGTTTTGGGGTGTGACAAACTTGGTATTAGAGCCTAAGGTTTTTAAAGTGTCCTGGGATGTCTCGGAGTCGTGTCTAGTACAACCCTTCTTATCGGTGTGTTGTCGACCACATCTATAATTAGGGTGTTGCATGGACATTTAGGAAAATACCCTTTCATTGTTACTCTGTATCGTGCGATGAAGTGAAAAGGTGAGAATGTCTTTATCCAACTCGTGCATTGTCCTAATTTTCAGTAAATGGCGCCCAAGAAGAGAGCAAGACTCGGCCTAGAGGCCAATGCCACCCCAAGTGTGGCCATGAATCCTTTATTTGATGGTGCGAGTGAGAATGATTCCCTGACCTTGAATCTGCCTGACTCTTCCGTGCCAGGCCAGTCTATCCCTATTCCTGCTCCAGCGGAGGGTGCTGAAATCCCTCCCGCTGATGTTCCTGATCCTTCCTAAGTCCCAGCTTTCGGTCCCAGTATTTCTGATGGGGACCTTAGGGGAGCTATTTAGATGTTGACTCAGTTAGTGGCCTCCCAAGCCCAAAGATCACAGGCTGCCCCTGCGTCCTCTAGCGAGCAAGGGGATTTTTCAGGTTCTGGGGTGAACCAGTTTCTGCAGTTAGCCCCTCCAGAGTTCACAGGCACCGACCCAGAGGCCGGTCCTCAAGATTTTGTAGATGAAATGTACAATACTCTCCGGGTTATGAAGGCTACTGACAGAGGGAGTTGAGTTAGCTTCCTATCGTCTAAAGGGAACAGCATATTCGTGGTTTGAGATGTGGGAGAATTCACGTGGAGAGGGGAGCCCTCCGACGAGATGGGTCGAGTTTGTAGATGCTTTCATGGACTATTTCTTGCCTGTCGAGGTTATGGCAGCCCGTGCTGCAGAGTTTGAGGTCCTTAAGTAGGGCCACATGAGTGTGTGGGAGTACCATATGGGGTTCGTACGCTTGTCCAAGTATGCTACCCACATGATGCCGACTATGGAGGCCAGAGTTCGTCGGTTTGTTCAGGGCCTTGGTCCCTTGGTTGTCAATAAGGCTGCTATAGCTACTTTGCATTCAGATATGAACTATGGTAAGATTGTGGGTTTTGCCCAGGCTACGGAGGCCCGGAAATTGAAGATAAGAATGGAGAGAGAGGGTAGTAGTAGGGCTCAGTCAGCGGGCAACCCTGGGGGATCAGTTGGAGATAGGAGATCAGCCCTTGGGAGAGGGTCGGTAGGGCCATCTCAGTCCTATGCTCAGTCTTCAGCCAGTGCGTCGTCATCAGGGCACAATTATCAGCAGGGAGGTCGCTTTGGACCAGGTTCGTACAGCAGGAGGTTCCACCAGTCAGGTCGTTCTGGTGGGAGATTTCAGCAGCAGCGGAGGGTCTTATACCCGAAGTGTGGGAGGTTCCATTCTAAGCCATGTTACCTGCATATCCCGGTATGCTATAGATGTGGAGTGAGGGGCCATATTCAACGAGATTGTCGTGCGCCCAGTTAGGGCACAGGTAGGGGCACTGCTTAGCCGTCCAGTTCTTCGGCCGCTACATCTTCAGCACGCTCTGCAGCTCCAGCAGAGAACGGTGCAGCTAGAGGTAGAGCACGGGGTCAAAGGGGACCTAGTCGATTCTATGCTTTGAGTTGTCGCCAGAGTGCAGAGACTTCTCCAGATGTTGTCACAGGTATTCTAACTGTACAAACACTTGATGTTTATACTCTTATTGACCCCGGGTCTTCATTGTCATATGTTACTCCACTTATTGCTTCGAGTTTTGGGATAGAACCCAAACAGCTTCATGAGCCGTTCTCAGTGTCGACTCCAGTTGGTGATTCTATTACGGTCGCGCGAGTCTATAAGAATTCTGTTGTCACGGTGTGTGGTCGAGATACCACGACCGATCTTATTGAGCTAGGAATGTTAGATTTTGATGTAATCATGGGAATGGATTGGCTTTACTCATGCTTTGCTAAACTCGACTGTCAAACAAGAATTATGAGGCTCGAGTTTCCTAATGAGCCAGTTATCGAATGGAAGGGGAATGATGTTGTGCCGAGAGGTAGGTTTATTTCCTATCCTAAGGCCTCCAAGATGATCCGGAAGGGGTGCATCTATCATTTGGTCCGGGTTGCGGACAACACTTCAAAGGTGCCTGCTCCCGAGTCCATGCCGGTTGTGAATGAGTTTCTTGAAGTGTTCCCCGATGAGCTTCCTGGGATTCCGCCAAATAGAAAGATCGATTTTGGGATTGATGTATTGCCAGATACGCAGCCAATATCTATTCCACTGTACATGATGGCGCCAGCAGAATTGAGAGAGTTAAAAGAACAATTGAATGATCTATTAGAAAAGGGTTTCATTCGACCAAGTGTGTCGCCTTGGGGCGCACCAATTCTTTTTGTCAGAAAGAAAGATGGATCGCTTCGAATGTGTATTGATTATCGGCAGCTCAACAAGGTCACCATCAACAATAAATATCCACTACCTCTGATAGATGATTTGTTCGATCAGTTGCAAGGTGCTAGGTTCTTCTCAAAGATTGATTTACGGTACGGGTATCACCAGTTAAAGATCAAGGAGCAGGATATTCCTAAGACCTCTTTCAGGACTCGTTATGGGCACTTTGAATTTCTGGTAATGTCTTTTGGGCTAACCAACACCCTAGCAGCTTTTATGGATCTTATGAATCGAGTTTTCAAGTTGTTTCTTGACTCCTTCGTGATAGTCTTCATTGACGACATCCTTGTTTATTCGCGAAGTCGGGAAGATCATGCTAATCACCTCAGAGCAATTCTGCAGACTCTTCATCAGCACCAGATGTATGCAAAGTTTTCAAAATGTGAGTTTTGGCTAGAATTAGTCACCTTTTTGGGCCATGTTGTTTCCAAGGAAGGGATTCGGGTTGATCCCCAAAAGATTGTAGCGGTGAAGGATTGGCCTAGACCAACGACCCCGACAGAGATTCGTAGTTTCTTGGGTCTAACTGGGTACTATCGAAGATTTGTGGAGGGATTCTCTACCCTTGCCTCCCCATTGACTAAGCTGACGCAGAAAGCAGTTAAGTTTCAGTGGTCCGATGCTTGTGAAAAGAGTTTTTAGGAATTGAAAACAAGATTGACTTCGGCATCGGTGTTGACCTTGCAAGAAGGTACAAGAGGATTCATGGTTTATTGTGATGCTTCGAGGGTTGGTTTGGGGTGTGTGTTGATGCAATGTGGTAAGGTTTTGCATATGCTTCAAGGAAGCTTAAGAATCACGAGAAAATTTATCCGACACATGATTTGGAGCTCGCAGCGGTTGTGTTTTGCATTGAAAATCTGGCGGCATTAACTTTATGGGGTCCATGTGGATGTGTTCACAGACCACAAGAGTCTTCAGTACCTATTCAAGCAGAAGGAGTTGAATTTAAGGCAGTGAAGGTGCTTAGAATTGCTCAAGGATTATGATATGAATATTTTGTACCATCCAGGAAAGGCGAATGTGGTAGCCGACGCTCTTAGTCGGAAATCCATGGGTAGCCTGGCACATTTAGAAGCCGGTTAGAAGCCTTTGGCACAGGAGGTTTATCAATTGGCCAGTCTTGGGGTCTGTCTTTCGGCCTCCGATGAGGGGAATGTCGTGGTGCGTAATGGAGCGGAGTCCTCGCTTGTAGCAGAAGTCAAGGAAAAGCTACTCAGAGATCTAGCATTGATACAATTGAGGGAAGAAATTTTGAATCACAAAATTTCAGCTTTTTCAGTCGGCAATGATGACGGTGTCTTGCGGTGTCAAGAGAGATTATGTGTTCCAGATGTGGATGACCTCCGGGAGATGATAATGGCAGAGGCTTATAATTCCAGGTATTTTGTTCACCCAGGTTCTACAAAAATGTATCACGATCTCAAGGAGATCTACTGGTGGAGTAGTATGAAGAGGGGTGTGGCGGCCTTTGTGGCTAGGTGTCCGAATTGTCAGCAAGTGAAGGCCGAGAATCAGAGGCCCGATGGGTTGACGCAGCTTATGGAAATACCGATGTGGAAATGGGAAATGATCAATATGGACTTCGTGGTAGGGTTACATCGCACTCAGCGCAAGTTCGACTCAATTTGGGTAATAATGGATCGACTCAAGAAAGCAGCTCACTTCTTACTAGTCAAGTCCACCGATACTGCAGAACAGTACGCTCAGTTGTATATCAAGGAAATAGTAAGACTCCATGGCACTCCAGTTTCTATTATCTCGGATCGAGGGGCCCAGTTCACAACTAACTTTTGGAGGAAATTTCAGCAAGGTTTGGGTACTCAGGTAAATATCAACACAGCTTTCCACCCACAGACGGACGGTCAAGCGGAGCGGACTATTCAGACGTTTGAGGATATGTTACAGGCTGGTGTTTTGGATTTCAAAGGTAGCTAGGATGATCACTTGCCGCTTATAGAGTTTGCTTACAACAACAGCATTCATGCTAGCATTCAGATGGCCCCATTTGAGGCATTGTACGGAAGGAGATATAGATCTCTGATCGGATGGTTTGAGGTTGGTGAGGCAGAATTGCTAGGACCGGATCTTGTGCATCAAGCTATGGAAAAAGTTAGAGTCATTCAGGAAAGGATGAAGACTGCTCAGAGTCGTCAGAAGTCCTATGCGGATGTTCGTCTTAGGGATTTGGAATTCCAAGTAGATGATTGGGTATTCTTGAAGGTGTCTCCCATGAAGGGAGTGATGCGGTTTGGGAAGAAAGGGAAATTGAGCCCTAGGTATGTCGGGTCGTATCGAATCGCTCAAAGGATGGGACATGTGGCCTATCGGCTGGAATTGCCCCCTGAATTGTAATTAGTACACCCAGTGTTCCATGTGTCTATGTTGAAGAAAGTGGTTGGAGATCCGTCCGCCATCGTGCCAGCTGAGACTATTGAGGTTAGTGAAGAATTATCGTATGAAGAGGTTCTGGTTGCTATTCTTGATAGGCAAGTCTGTAGGTTGAGGAACAAAGAAATTGCTTCAGTTAAAGTGTTGTGGCGAAGTCAACAAGTCGAGGAAGCCATGTGGGAAGCAGAAAATGAAATGAAAGAAAAATATCCCCATTTGTTTGAACAAGTCTAGTAGGAATCGGTGAGAACTGCTATCTCTAAGTGAATACACCTTTGTGTTTAATTTTGTGCAAGCACACTTCACGCTCCTAATTTCCTTATTATTGTAACATCTCAAGTTGTGCCATATTTGTGTATGTTGTGATTATTTGGGAAATGTGCAGCTCTTTGAAGTAAGCTAAAATTATGTGCAATTCATGTGGTAGTTAAATGATATGCAAGTTGTGGTGTTAACTGAATTATGTATAAGCATGTTGAAGTAATTGAATTGTATATGATTTGATGGGATAACTGAATTATGTGCAAATTGTTGGATTAAATGAAATTATGTGAAACTCATGTGATGGTTTAATGATTAATTGAAGTGTATACAACATGTTGAAGTAACTGAATATATGCAAGTTGTTGAGGTAAAAAGGTTATGTACAAGTTGTTAGAATAACTGCATTATGTAGCGTTAAATTGGAAATATGTTTCAGGGGATCTCTGTCAGGTATATAAGCCTAGTTACAAAGGAAACTCTGGCGAACTTTTCAGAAAATATCGGAGTCAGTGAAAATTTAGGGGTTGGCATATTGTGTTTTCAAAACCAAGCGATTTTCCGATCCTCATTCGAGGACGAATGATTATAAGTGGGGAATAATGTAAATTCCAGTAAAATTCAATGTCTAAAATAATGCCCGAATAGGTCCCTGTGTTGTTATAACTGTAAAAATTCTTAAAACGGACCTATTTTGAATAAAAAGTACCCCGAAACTTGAAAAATAAAATTTTCCAGAATTGTGTTGTTATGCGACGCACTATGCGATCGCATAACGTATATGCGGACCGCATAATGGTCGCATACATGATCAGGCTTCTGTCCAAATTGAGGACAACTATGCGGCCCAGAATGCGATCGCAGTTTGGGTATGCGGACCGCATAGTTGTCGCATTCTTTCCCCATGGTTTTTGCGAGTGAGGTTATGCGATCGCATAACAGGTATGTGGACCACATAGTGGTCGCATACCTGGGCAGATTGTTTTCCAATTTTTGCCACTTGAGGGCCATTCTGCGGCAGGAATGCGGACCGCATAGCAGGAATGTGATCGCATTCCTGACCGCATTTCTGTGTCGGGGCTTCTATTTTCTAAATTTAAAACCCGACCCCCTGTTTAATAAAACACCCCTCCCCTTCATTTTTAAGGAATTTATGAACAAAAATAGAGAGAGGGGAGGGAGGGTTCTAGAGAGAAAGCTCCATCTTCATCAATTTGATTTTCCAAAATCACTCAAGCCCGGAAATTATCGAGTTATTATTATTTTCTTCACTCAAAGAGGTAAGTCTTTACCCCATTTCCCTTTAATTCTCAGATTTTGGTTAAGAATAAAGCACACATAGGTTGTTTCCTAAAAATTAAAGTTGAGACCTTGTATGCATGTAAGTTAAACTCCGTGATCTAGTAAAGGGAAAACAAGTTTGGGTAATTGTTCTCAAAATGGGGGTTAGTAATCTAAGGGGTCACATAGTGTTTGATAAAATGCCCAATTGAATTCAAGCTTCCTAACTTTCACTGAGAAGAAGAGATTACTTCCAGCTAGCTTTTTTCCCTAACCCTAACCAATGAATGATAGGCCGGCGATTCTGTGGCACAAGATGCGCTGGTATTGCAAAGGCAGGAATGAGTTCACAACGTTCGAATAAGCTACTTGGAGTGGCCGCCTATTTCTTAAATGAAAATAAAGGACTTCCTTATCCTAAGGCTGTCACTGAATGAATCTGGTAACTAATGCCGCCAGAGAGGCTGAGGTCTAAACCGGTGCTGACAAATAACCAACCCGCAATGAATAGGGAAGGTATAGTAATGCTATGAATGACCCAGTATCGCTTTCTTTCTCGCCTTTCTTCCAGCTTTTTCCAGATAAAGGTCTAATAGAGTTGCGCTTTCTTAGTACATTGCCTTTCATTACCAATCTGTCGTTTTACAGCACGAAGTTACCTGATGTTCGCTACTACTAATAAGGGCGGAGAGATGCAGGCTCTTCTGCTGAGCGAAGCTGCGAGCCTGGGGAGAGAGCTGCTCTGCGAAGCTGGGCGTTGTCCTCGGGCTGAGGAGTGTCCACATGAGTTAAAAGGTCCTGTCAAGTCGGTCCGCTAACGGCCATGCTTCTTCTTTCTCCGAATCGGTTTCTAGTGTCCATCCCCCACTTTTGGCGCACTTGGTTGATGAGCTAAGCGCATCTGTCTCTTAGTCCTCTTTGGACAACCTTTAATCAGAGAGATGCCGCCGTACTTTATTACTGGCAAGTAAAGGACGAGGGCGGAAACTGCAATCAATTCTGCAGGAGTCCCACTGCCATTAGCACCTTTTTTAGTACTCCTTGAGCCGGCTGTCGGTCTATCTCATATTCGCAGAAGAAGGGGGTGGGGCAACCGGTTAAAACCAAATATCCAACAGACCGTTCGAATTTCTTTTTCATCTGATACCACAGCCGCTTTCTTCAAGTAGTGAAGTCACTCCGATTTGTGTATGACTTGACGCTCTAAAGTCTGTATCTTGAATCAGTATCTCAAATAGGGCGATATCAGGCCTTCTGTGCGATATCGATCTTCTGTGATTTATGAAAGCCTGGTGAGGCCTCAACCGACAGCGTTCTCCACTTTCGGATCTCGCAAAGAGAGAACGTGTTTTTTCCTCTGACTTTCTCTCTCATTCGCGGAGCGAAGAAAGCGGGCCCCGGTCCGAGATAGGTCAACAATCGTGGAAGGCCTAGGATGGTCGCTATAACGTCTTTTTCGGCACGGTAACAAGGTCCAACGATGAATCTAACATGGAAGACGGTTACTGGAAATTGGCTCTTCCATTTCTTAGTAGGAGTGCCCCTATGTTAGCAGGACATTTCGTAATTGCGAATGAGCAAGTAGGGGGCGGCAACTAAAGAGGTAGCGAGATTCTAAGTGAAATATGTCACATTCTGGAGTAGATTGATGGTGCTAGACGGTCCGGTGATTTGTGATAGGAATTCAAAAGGGGAAATTCGACTCGAGGTATGTATGGCTAACTTTAACCTTTGTAGAATCCTCTTGTTGGTGTTCGAGCATACGGTATGCGTACCTTGTTTGAGAATATGTGAATTGACTTTCCAAATGTGTTGAGGCGTAAGACTTCACTCCCTGAATTTCTTGTTGACTACTATGCTAATTGAGATTGTGAAAAGTGGTTTGTCGTGCCTATCTTATTATGTGCAAAGCTCGTTTAATGCTCGAGGGTATCGATATGAAAGTATGTGTTAATGAATGAAAGAATGTTAATGTGCCCAAGTGTGGGAATGTATCTAATGGATAAAAATCGTGCGTGGTAAGTGATGAAAAACGATATTGTGAATTGATGTAATTAAGTTGAACGATTATGGCAACACCGTGTACATGAATTACTGCTTGGTGAGAATCATTGTGCCTTGAGTCCACATAGCGAATTGATGATATGAACTTGTGTTCCTTGTAATTAAGATCCTTGTGATTTAATTTTTAGTGATTGTTGTTATGAAATGTAATTGTCGGTGGGATCGGGTTGCACGCCGCAACAGAATGTAACAAGGCTGAAATGTGATTGTCCGGTGTGATCCGGTTGCATGCTGCAACACGAGGTAATAAGGATGGAGAGGTAACAAGGGTAGACGAGGTAATAAGGGTGGAATGTGGTTGTGTTGAAATGAGAATCTGTGAAACTATTGATTGCAATACTTTTTGGTTCCATTAACCGTCTCTTCTCTGTGTATTGTTTCATTGTACTTAGAGTAAAGTTTGTTCATACTTACTAGTACTATTCAACGGTACTAACGTCCCTTTTTTCGGGGGTGCTACATCTTTTATATGGATGTAGGTGGTTCCATAGCAGGTAGCTCAGCCCGCCGTTAGTGGTGCCTCCTCTTCATCTCTTCAGCAGTTTTAATGAGCCCCTTTTCTTCTCGGGGCCGCGTGTGGATTATACTATCCTGTTTTGCTTATGTTGTAAAGGTATAGTCGGGGCCTTATTGCCAGCAAGTTATGTAAAACTCCTAAGAACTCTTAGAGGCTCCGTAGACACTATGTGGGTTGTATATGTATATGTATATTTTGGGCGGTAGTTGTACTCACTCGTAATTGTGGATCGCAAATTAGAAATGTTGTATGTAACTTGTATATTTTGGATTATCTATTGTAGAAAACTAAAAGAGGAAAATGGAATTATGTTGTAAAGTGTACTTCGAATCTATATTGGCTAACTTATATGGAATAATGTACGTTATGAACACAGGGTAATACGTTGGGTAGGAAAGGCAATCCAGGTCCGCTTGACTGGGTTCATCCGGTTAGGCGTCGGTCTCATCCCTCGATTTTTGGGCGTGACAAAGAGAGTGAGGAAGAAGAAGAGATTGATGACGAAAATGACAAGATGGTTAAGTTTTGGAAAAGAACAATTATGAAAGGGAGGCTCCTCAAAGATTTGGAAGAGGAAGGAATGATGATGTTGTTGGAGAAGTTGGAAATTTAGGGATGGATGGAAGGTTAGCCCGAGCTGAAATAGTAGATTCCTTGCAATATGAGATAGAGAATGGAAGGGTAAACAATGTGGTGAAAGGAGTGTAGGTGATCTTTGGTGATAAAGAGCTGGGGGGGATTCTATGGATACCTGCTGAGGGCTACAATGGCTATAAATTATAAAAAGATAAAGTGGCCAAGTCTAGAAAATCTACGTACCTCACTTGCCATCACCTAAAAGTTTACTGATAAGGATTTAGACCTATGACTAGGGGCTGTCTATAAGAGTGAGATCACTCCTGCCTACAAAGTACTCATTGAATTTGTCAACAAAGTAGTTCTTCCCAGGCAGGAGAGAAGGCTAATTGCTACTTTTATGGACCTAGTCCTTATGGACTGCTTGGATAGTGGGAGGAAGATCAACTGGCCGGGATTTATAATCTAGCTCCTTAATAGGGTGGTTGTGGCACTAAAACCCATGCCATAATCTATGGCTTCATTCTCACTGTTGTGCTTGCTCAATTTAAGGTTCTCCGCAAGAAATAGGATATAAGCAAAAGTAGAGATTACTTTGGGGCCAGCACTTTAATTGACTGTGATTATGAAGTCCATACTTATCCCAAAGAACCTGGTTCATTCAAGAGAGTACCTATAAAAATCAAAGTGAGAGCTTTGGATCAGGAGAGTCGGACTAAGGATGTTGAGATTGAGAGGCTAAAGAAGAGGCTGGCTGAAGTTGAAACTGAGAGGGATGCTCTTAGGTCTCAGCTTGCAAAGGAGAAAGAGAAAAATGAAGGTATTCTTAAAGACATGTTGAAGTTGCTTCAGGCCAGAAACCCAGAACCTGGTCCTTCCCAGTTTTAAACCCTTCCTAGCCTAGTTTGTAATTAAGACTCGAGTGGGATTTTCTTTTTTCTTTTTTTGTCGTGTTGCTCGTGGTTCGGTACTTTTATTTCTTTTTATGCTTTGTGGATGAATCTTATCAATGATAATAGTTGTTATTGCTCAAATTGTTTGTTGATATTTATTAGATGGCTAATATTATTTGATTGATAAGAGATCTTGAATTCAAGATTGCATTTGAAGTAGCCTAAATGGCCATGAGTAAGATCTGCTAAAATCGGGTTATATAACTTAGTTATGCAACTTCTCGATAATGCCAAAAGGGAGAAGATAGGTTGTGTTTTTTCTTTGGACTGTGATATTTTTAACCTAATGAACCTACTCCTTGATGATCTGTCACTTTAAAATGGAAAGTGTTCTAACATTGTGTTGGTGTGAGTTGAGTTGAAACAGGTTTGATGCTTATAAAAATCATAGACTTTGTCATCATCAAAAAAGGGAATTTGTTGGTCCGAGTAAGTTTTGTTTTGATAATTGACAAAGGAACACATGTATGAATAAGGTCCATACACAGTGTACACAGGGCACGGGCAGATTAAAGCACAAGGCATGCACGTGAAGGGGATAAACATAAGTGGTTATATTAGATATCCCCTAAAAAAAGGTTGCATAGTTGATAAGAAACAAGACTCCTTACTTGAAGAGAACTCTATCCTAGAAAGGGGAGGAGTTAGAAGTTGAAGATAACTAAAACTCTTCCACTATGGAAGAGTAAAGCATTAGAACATTAGTTAATACTTATTCTACTAACTCAATACATTCACTTGGGTTCTCTTTTACATGTGATTCACAAATGCTGAAGTTAAGCAAGAATTAAGAGCAAAATAGTAATGCATTTTACAAGCAATTTTTGTATGTTTCAAGTGTGAGAACCTGAAGTTACATGAACTAAATAAAAGAATTAGTTTCAAGTGTCTGTCATTTATTCTAGTTCAATTGTAGTAAGGCTTTTGAGTTATACCTTTCAGCTTTCTTTAGAAGCATTTGAACTAGGTACGTTGAGTTTTATTGTTCAAGTTAGAGTTAACTTAAATCTATTGTAACAACTTGTGGTTGGTTGCTACAAGGGTTAGAGGTAATTCTTATGTTTAAAAGAGTTTTGTAAACGTTGTTATCTGTCTCAGTGATTTAGTGAAGTGTTGGAAAAAATTCTACTGGAAAGTAGCTCGTGGTTTTTTCACCTTTTGAGTTGAGTGTTTTCCATGTAAAAATACTTGTGTTCTTTACTTTCAGCATTTATTATTCTGCAACTGTAGTGTAAGGAACTAGATAAGAACCAGGTTGTTCTATAATATGTGCACGCAAAAAATTGGACACCACACAAATCAACCAATTTTGTGTGGCATTGAAGTATAAAACATCACACATACATTTGGTGATACCATGAGGAGCTGCAGCAAGCTGAAGATATGTAGAATTTTCTGTAGCATAATACAACAAGTTTGCGCCCCACACAAACACATCCCAGTAATGAAAAACATAATTTATTAACGATATTGTATCTTCCTCGTTGTTCCCTAGAAAAAGTTGAAGAGCATTCTAGCAACATATGGACAAAGATTTCATGGGTAAAACTTGTCGTCCTTAAAAACAATGGAGGCAGAAAGAGGTCCAAAATACGAGTATGCATATAACAAATTCTGCAATTTCAGCACAGAATTTAGACTTTGGTTAATGAAAATCCTTGTTGTTGGTGAAAATCTAGAGTATGCTAAATTTGATGTGACCACGTAATAATTCACCAATCGATAATTTTAAATATGTCACATAATTAACGTAATTATATGACTAATTTTGCAGATGGACAACCTCACCTAAATCTGGCCAACTATTTGTGTATAGATGGAATTACTTCATGCAAAATTCTATTTCTTGAATTAATAGCCATATAATGACGCTCATCATTTATTATATTTTGAAGAAGAAGAAAAAAGTAAGAAAAGAACCATTCCATAACGTTTTATCTTACCGGATAGTTTGTACTTCATTCCATACAATCTTACTTTTTTTACAATGATCAGGCAGGGCTTTGGTCTAGTGGTGAAAGTACAACCTGTGATGCACTGGTTAAACAAATGTCACGAGTTAAAACTCATCCAAAATCCTATATTTATTTTAAGTGAACAATGGTAAAGAGACGGACCCATAGTTCAACGAGTTTCGAAGTGAAAAAGGAGTACATAAGCAAACTCATTATCCAACGAGTTCCAGTCTATGAGCCACTGATCCTCGGGATTTATCCGTTATCAATATGAACTCTTTTTACAATAAAGATCATTGTGTGTTAACCTAGGTATCACTCAACATTAACTTCAATATGTGCTTCTCTAATATTTCCACTTGAGATTATGTTCCTTCTCCCCAATCACTTTGGTTTCGATGCCAAAATCTTGAATTTCATAAGAACATTGAGTTGATTAACAATGTCCAAGGTATGGAGAAAAGAAAGTATTTGAACTCATTATTAAGCTCATAATCTAGATGCAAACATAAGGTCATTCCGCGGTGCTTTTATTCAGCGCTCGACAAAGCTTACCCATCCTACGCCCTTCTCTTATATGTCCGGTAGAGCTTTTCCCTGCTGAAAGCTGAGTGAAGATCTTGTTTAAGATACTTTTTTTCTTCCTAAGCGAAATAATCAATTCTCTAGCTTATTACGCTTGATATACCTAGCTCGATGTTGCTATTCTTCCCACACACAGACGAGTTGACTTTCCAATATTTGACTGATCGCAATTTTATATATTTCATTGACAATTAAAGTTCCCCGGGAATTAAGAGGAACGCTTCGATAAAAATTATTTGTTCTTGCCTATTGCTACTATGTTTTCCAAATTAATCCCGTACATAATTCAAATTTAGAAAAATATCTAAGTGTATTTAGGTCTATTTATGTTATAACTATATCGATCAGTCTCAGTACGCGCCGTTGAGATCAACTCTGACTGCATAAGAAGTACAAAAGTATAATATAAGTACAATCGATCCCATATATCTTGTAAGTATCGAGCCTAACTTCGACGAAGTAGTAATGATGCTATGGCAAGTCAGTCACAAATAACATGTACGAAATAATAATAATAATAATAATAATAGGAAAAGAGGAACGGGAATAAAGCGATAAACTCATCTAAACGGACCCGAAGGTCAACTACCAGAGAGCCTAGAATAACAAAGTCTCAAGTCTTATATCATAATATCGAGGATAACTCAACAATTGCAACATATACAAATCCGTTACGCACAACTCGATCCCGCCATGTCATCATCTGTTCATATCATAATTCGTCCTTATTCCTTCATCATTTCAATATCAATCAATATTGTTGCAGCGTGCAACCCGATCCCTAAATAATTTAAAATCATCATCGTAAATAATTCAAAAACAATATTCACAAAATATTAATGTAAGAAGGTGAATGTACAAGACAGCTTAGAACCACAGAATAATGGGAGAATATCGAACATCTTGAAATCTCAAACTCTACCAATTCGTTAGTAAAGAACAATTAAACAACCACATAAGTGAAACAACATTATAGAGTGCATCAAATAGTATAATAACAATAAAGCGGGTAAAACATATGACAATTAAAATATACAATTAAGACAAGCAGTAACGGGTAGCAAATAAGCACAAATCACATGAAGAATGAACAAACTAAGGCAAGTAACGATTAGATAACAAGTAACAAATATGGCATAGAAGTCAAGTAAAAACATGTAACATTAAGCATATAACAAGAGATATCGTGAAATTAATGAAAACATGAAAATACATATCCCAATCCCGCATGATAAACCCCATGACGATGCATATACACTATTTTTCCCACCAAATTCACATAACAAATAGTTCAACAATTCCTAATTCCCTTAAGTCAATGCTAGACATAATGCTTGCCTCACTCAGCGAACAAAGCAATAAACCAACCATGACCTTGCCTTTTGAACAAGCCTCCAAACCAGCCAAATCTAGCAACTATCAATCAAACGATTCAAAATATGCTTAAGAAACTGTCCATTAATGAAAGAGGTTCAATTTTGATCGTTTTTATAAAAAAGTCAACAAAAGTCACCCCCTGGCTCGCTTGGTCAACCCGAGATTCGGATCAAACCCCAATTACCTATTCACCCCCAAGATCGGTTATATTATTTATTTTGAAATTCGACCTCAATTTGAGGTCTAAATCTCAATTTTGTAAAATTCTCAATTTCTACTCAAATACCTAATTTCTATCATGAAAATCCTCAATTTGATGTAGAAATATCATGAAAAGTAATGAAAAATTAAAAAAATGAGTTAGAGTTGCTTACCAATGCTTTTGGGAATAACAAATCCTTGAAAAATCGGTTCTAGAGTATTTAGGATTGAGATATGGTGTAAAATGAGTTAAGTCTCATACTTTCCTCTTTTACCTAGTTGCAGATGTCGCAATTGCGATGTCTAGTCCACAATTGTGAGCATCGAGAATGCGGAAAAAAGGTCGCAAATGCGAACCTTGTATCAGAAGTTCAAATGTCGCAATTGCGACGATTTGTTCGCAAATGCGAGAAGCCCACCATTCGCAAATGCGTTCAATTTCTTCGCAAATGCGAAGCTATCCTATATTTCTTGTAGTCGTAAATACAACCAAATAAATCCCAAAAGGAGCCCTAGCCAGTTCGCATATACGAATGATTTCCTCGCAAATACGAGGTCAGCAAATCCCAGGCCCCGCTCACAAATCCGAACTTTTGTTCGCAAATGTGAGCCAGATCTCACAATTGTGAGATTTCCATCAGACACTAGAAGTTAACTCTCAATTAGCAGTCCTCAATTCCAAACTCATCCGAAATACATATGTAACTCACCATATCCCTTCGGCCTCCAAACCAAACATGCACACAAGTGTAATAACATCATACGAACTCGCTCACACGGTCAAAATACCAAAATAATATCTAAGACTACAAACTGAACATCAAAACAAATATAATTTCAAAGGTAATCGCAAGAACAACTAGAATCACAACAAAGCGTCTGAATCATATCAAACCGATTTCGAATTGCACCAAATATTGCAGACAGATTTCAAATAGCTAACTGGACCTATACCAAGTCCCAAAATCAAAATCCAAACCTGATAGCCATAAAGCCAACCTACGGTCAAATCTAGGAAATTTCCAAAATTCCAAATTACTAGCTTTCGGAAAAATGAGCCAAATCACCCTAGGGACCTCCGCTTTCAATTCTGATCATACGCCCAAGTCCAAAATTACAGTACGGCCCTACCGAAATTGTCAAAATACCGATTCATAGTTGTTTCACAAAATGTTAACTGTAGTCAACTCAAGTTATTTTTAAAGACAAAACTTATGTTTTCTTTAAATGTTCACATATTTCTAAAAGAGACACGGACCACGCACGCAAATCAAGAAATATCAACGAATCTAATAGAGGTTTCGAAACTTGGAATTAAGGGATAGTACTCAAAAAGGCCTATCGGCTCATCACATATAGCTAGCATAAACACTTGTTGCCATTTCTCTAAGGTCTCAATACAACCCCGAAGACACCTTACTGTTTGCAATAAAAATCATTATATACGGTCGAAACCGGGTGTACCTAATTTCATTAGTTCGGGGGGCCACCCTGAAAGGCCCGAAATCTAAGTTCGAAGGAATCGAACAAGTTCGGTAGATTGGATTCGCAACTAGTGATGGAACACGGTTCTCGAGAGTCGAAGTATACAATACCGAAGACCGAGCTTGCCCTACTTCGAAATAGTGCCGTTGTGGATTTGTACCAGAATGGGCGGGAATCCCGCAATGGCACAAGGATCTAAGCGTAATTCCAGGAACAAATTTGTATGAATTCGTACAAATCCATTAGACAATAGTACAAATTAGATTCCTTTCTAGAAATGGAAATGTACCTTATTTAGGGCCCCTCCCCTATTATATAAAGGGGAGGTCATTCATTCGTAAAGACAATCAATCATTGGCAAAGAATATACACTCTTACTTTTGTGCTCATCAGAATTTCCCTATAGATTTATTATATTCTCTTTGTCATATTTTATTATTCATCGAAGTCCATCTCGAGGCCATCTTGGCTCGAGGTCAAGGCTTGCTCACACACTGGTTTGATTTAGCTCGCTTACTTAACTCACGTATTTATCTACTCGTTTATCAATCAGTATTGGATAGAATCGCATATCTTCAAGACTTCATTACAAATTTAATTGTTACTTAGATTTTTTAGGGTAAGCAGTTTGGCGCCCACCGTGGGGCCTAAAGATAGTAGTGATTATTTCAGTATTGACTTTTGATAACATAAGTTAATTTTACGCCTTCTCTTGTCAAATATTCTTCGTTTTCAGGTCATAACATGTCTAACTCACAGAACGCACCCATTCATGACAATGATGATCTCGGATTCCATGGTGAAAATGATAATACAATGGCTCCAGGGATCGGTGTACCACCGCTCAACCCCGGGGGAGCGCCTGTTGCATAGCCACTCGATGTCAGTTCACATGTTGCTTTGAATGTAGACTTGGGCACAGACCTCACAGGAAGCATACGCGGGGAAGCCCGACCTAGAGATTAAGTAGTGCAGGGTACAAGAGATCAGGGAGTTCGCCTCCAGGTAATGTTTGAGATGCTACAGGCACAACAGATAGCTATTGCTCAGTTACAAAGTCAACAAAAGATTTTGAGCATGGTTGAACCAGAAGTCCCTCGTCGTGCCAAACCAGTACCAGAGAGGTCAAATGGCAATGGAACGGGGACTGAACCAACAATCATGAAGATGCTCGAAGAGCTCACCAAAAGTGTCGAATCAGGAGAAAAAAGGATCGAAGATAATGACAAAAAGGTGGAGACGTACAACTCGTGAGTCGTCCAAATACCAGGGGCGCCTCCGATTTTAAAAGGTTTGGATTCTAAAACGTTCGTAGAAAAGCCTTTTCCCCCGAGCGCAACCCCGAAGCCTATTCCAAAAAAGTTCCGGAGGCCGAACATACCCAAGTACAATGGGATCACTGATCCCAATGAGCATATCACTACATACACTTGTTCTATAAAGGGAAACGACTTAGAGGACGATGAGATCGAGTCCGTTCTGCTGAAATTTTTTGGGGAAACTTTGTCTAAGGGGGGCAATATTTGGCATCACAACCTGCCCCTAACTCTATCTACTCATTCACAATGTTGGCAGATTCATTTGTAAAGGCACACGTTGGCACTATAAAGGTTGCAACGAGAAAATGGGATGTCTTCAAAATTAAACAATAGGAAAACGAAATATTGAGAGAGTTCGTGTCCCGATTTCCGAGGAACGGGTGGAGTTACTTCCGGTCTCTAATGATTGGGTCGTTCAAGCCTTCACCAGAGGCTAAACGAGCAGAGCTTGACAGTATCTCGGCAGTTGAAACAAAACTTGATTGAGTACCCCATCGTGACATAGGCAGATGTACACAATCGATATCAATCAAAAATTAGGGTCGAGGATGACCAGTTGGGATCCCCCTCAGATTCATTTTATCCAAGTAGATTTCCAGTGAAAGACTCGAGGGATACCAACAGAGAATCGAGGTCGATCAGGGAATTGTATCAGCCATATGTCGAGGAATGAAAAATCAACCGCTCGTAGCGCAATACGTCTCGGAGTGATCGAAGGGTGGATCGAGGGCATAACCCTCGAGGAATCATGAGTAAGACTGGGTTCGATAGGCATACAGGACAAGAAGAGCCACCTCGATTGTCAGAGTATAACTTCAGTGTCGATGCCTCGGGTATCATTTCAGCCATTGGAAATATTAAGGACACTAGGTGGCCCAGGTCGATACAAACTGACCCTTATCAAAGGAATCCTAACTTAATGTGTAAATATAATGGTACACACGGACACAGGACCGAAGACTGCAGACAGTTAAGAGAAGCAGGGGATTTCCTTACTCCTCGAGCTTTTGTTGCTCCAAACGCAACGAAGTCCACGGTCGAGGAGCTAGAGCATGTGATATTGATCGAGCATCTACCAGAATGGAAGGTATACCTGGGAACGGTACTAACCCCCAAACTCAGGAAAAAACTAATTCAATTCCTTATCGATAACATAGGTTGTTTTGCTTGGTCCTATTTAGACATGATAGGGATCTCGCCAGAGATAACCATCCATCGTCTGAGCCTCGACCCCGAGTTTAAACTGGTGAAGAAAAAGAGAAGGCCCCAGTCCGAGCTGAAGCATGCATTCATAAAGGACGAGGTAACTAAACTTCTCAAAATAGGATCCATTAGGGAATTGAAATATCCAAATTGGTTAGCCAATGTGGTCGCAGTCCGTAAAAAAAGGAAACAAACTTAGAATGTGCGTAGATTACAAATATTTGAACAAAGCATGTCCTAAAGATTCATTTCCCCTACTTAACATCGATGGTATGATCGACGTCACGGCCGACCACGAGATACTCACCTTTTTCGATGCCTACTCCAGGTACAATCAAATTCAAATGAACCCGGAGGACCAGGAAAAGACTTCCTTTATCACAAAGTATGGAACATATTGTTACAATGTAATTCCCTTCGGACTAAAAAATGCAGGCACTACACACCAACGCCTATTTAATAAATTGTTCGAACATCAAATAGGTAAATCCATGGAAGTTTACATTCATGGCACGCTAGTTAAGTCCCTGTGCACAGAGGACCATTTGACTCATTTGCAGGAAACGTTCGAGATTTTGAGAAAATACAACATGAAACTCAACCCCGAGAAATGCACTTTCAGAGTAGGCTCGGGCAAGTTCTTGGGTTTCATGGTATCAGATAGGGGGATCGAGATCAACCTCGACAAAATTAAAGCCATCGAGGAGATCACTGTCGTGGATAGTGTAAAATTCGTACAACGGCTAACCGGACAGATAGTCGCGCTAGGCCAATTTATCTCGGGGTCATCAGATCGGAGTCACAGGTTCTTCTCCCTCCTCAAAAAGAAGAACAACTTCGCATGGACTGCGGAATGCCAGTAAGCGTTGGAAGAGTTAAAGAGGTACCTGTCGAGCCCACCTCTGCTTCATACCCCGAAGACGGACGAAAAACTATACCTGTATTTGGTTCAGTACGAGGTTGCGGTAAGTGGCGTGCTAGTTCGGGAAGAACAAGGTACGCCATTTCCTGTTTATTATGTAAGTCGAACCTTAGGATATGCTAAAACCAGGTATCCGTACTTAGATAAATTAGCACTCACATTAATTAGCGCATCTAGAAAATTGAAGTCATATTTCCCATGTCATCTTGTATGTGTGTTAACTACTTATCCACTTCAAAATGTTTTGCATAAGCCCGAGTTGTCGGGACGATTGTCAAAATGGGCCATCGAGCTTGGTGGGTACGATATCGAATATCAGCCTCGAACAACCATCAAGTCTCAGATTTTGGCAAACTTTGTGGCAGATTTTACACCCACCCTTGTACCTGAGGTGGAAAAAGAACTGCTATTGAAGACGGGTACATCATTGGGGGTGTGGACCCTCTTCACGGACGGTGTTTGGAATGTGAAAGGATCAGGGCTCGAAATTGTTTTGAAACCCCCTACGGGCAGTGTCATTAGACAATCTATCAAAACTTCTAGATTAACTAAAAACGAGGCCAAGTATGAGGCCATGATTGCAGGTCTCGAGTTAGCCAAGAGCCTAGGAGCGGAGGTCATCGAGGCCAAATGCGACTCTTTATTGGTGGTGAACCAAGTAAACAAAAGCTTCAAAGTTTGAGAAGATAGAATGCAAATATATTGGACAAGTTACAAGTGACATTGCGCCGCTTCAAGGAGTGGACGTTAGACCATATACCTCGGGATCAAAATAATGAGGCTGGTGCACTTGCAAATTTAGGGTCATCGATCGAGGAAGATGGACTGTTGTCCAACTGTCGAGATCCGTGGTCGAAAAAGTTCATGCTGAGATAAATTCCACGAGTCTGACGTGGGATTGGAGGAATAAATATGTCAAGTATCTGAAGCACGGGAATCTCCCATTGGATCCTAAATAATCGAGAGCCCTTCGAGCTAAAGTAGCTCGATTCACACTAGATGAAAATGGAACATTGTACAGGAGGACCTTCGATGGACCATTGGCGGTATGCTTAGGGCCGGGGGATACTAATTATGTCTTATGAGAATCCACGAAGGCACTTATGGGAACTACTTCGGTGCTGACTCGTTGGTTCACAAAGTCATTAGAGCCGAGTATTATTGGGATAGCATGGAAAAATATTCTAGGGATTTTGTTCGAAAATGCAACAAATTCCAAAGATTTGTGTCGATGATACAGCAGCCCGGTGAATAGCTCCATTTAGTCCTATCCCCATGGACATTCATGAAATGGAGAATGGACATCGTCGGCCCCCTGCAAACAGCACCAGGTAAAGCTAAATTCATTTTGTTTATGGCTGACTATTTTTCGAAGTGGGTAAAAACGTAGGCCTTCGAGAAAGTAAGAGAAAAAGAAGTCATTGACTTCATATGGGACCACATCGTGTGCCGGTTTGGGATACCTGCTGAAATAGTATGCGACAATGGGAAGCAATTTATCGGTAGCAAGGTCAAAAAGTTCCTCGAGGAACACAAAATAAAAAGGATTTTATCAACGCCATATCACCCGAGCGAAAATGGCCAGGCCGAGTCCACAAACAAAACTATCATCCAAAACTTGAAGAAAAGGTTGGATGATGCTAAGGGAAAATGGAGAGAAGTATTTCCCGAAGTATTGTGGGCATATTAAAGGACGTCGAAATCCAGCATGGTGTTGATACCCAATTGTTTCCTCAAATTCTTTTCAAACTTGCAGATAAGCTTTCAAAATCACTCTTTGTAATAATGAGTATTTTTTCCTATTTTTCCATATTTTATTAAATTATTTTCCTGTTTATTTTAATATTTCATATTTAAATAATTCATAAATTATGTAATAAATAATTTTAAGAATATTTCCAGCCCGGTATGTCATTTCTACTCATTTTTATCCGTTAGGATTCAATTATTTTATAAATTAGCCACTTGGGTCTCATTTAATTTCAATCACAGTTATTTTTGCAATCATAGCCCAATTGCATACGTTATGCTATTAAATCCAAAAATTATTGATTTTTTATATATGTGATATTATTTAATTACCTTAATTTCATTTATTTGACCTCAATTTCATCTTTTATATAATTAGTAGTTATTTTATTAATTTTACTTATTTTTTTTATGGGTATTTAACTAATAGCCATTTTTCTATTTCAATTATAACCCCCCCCCCCAATTAAACCCAATTAACCCAGCCCCAAATTAAATTCGTCCCAGCCCAAGTCCTACACTAACCCGGTCCAACCCCATGCGTGATCTGAGTTGTTGATCATATGAGATCAACGGCCCAGATCTGACTTGCCTAAATTAATTCCAACTAACCCCCTCCCAACCCCTCATTTTTCAAGACTCCTTCGTCTCTCTCTCTCTCTCTCTATCTAAGTCTCTAGATACTTCTGTCTCTCCGTCTCCGATGAAGCCCCTCCCCCTTCCTCCATCTATCTCCGACCACCATCCTTTCGACCACCAGCCTCCATGACGCCTCATTTCTCCGGTTCATTTCATCTCTGAAGCCTTCAATGGCTTCGACCATGCCAAATAGCTATTGGGGTTCCTGCTAGGGTTTTTTCCGGCCTTCTCCGGTGGGGTCTTGACACGGCTATGCCAGAACCACCATGACCTTTGAGTTTCACGGCAGGTTCTCCTATCTTCTCTGGTTTCTTATGAAACCCTAATTTTTGGCCTAAACCTCTTGAATCTCTGGTATTTTTAGCGATTTAAACTTATTCCTTTATGTTTTACACTATTGTCAACTCAATCTTTAAGATCTATCAGTTTTGAATCGTTTTTGCGTACTTTTAAAATTAGGGTTTCCTCTAAGCTTTCCTATAGTGGTTTAAACTGATTTCCTCTATTTGTTTGAACTTTCCCTTTGTATGTCTACTGATTCTATGTTCTTAGACTTATATGTTTGCTTCTTCATGTTGGCTTGACTACTCGATTCTTGCTAGAGTTTTTATGTGATTATCATGCTTCGAATGATTCTTTAGTTTGTTTGTGGCATCTCTGGGTGATTATGTTCATGTGTGTGTTTATCTGGCCTCTTACTGTCGATAATGCTAAGCATGCCTATTGCTACGACTGTTTGCCTTCTTTATTTATATGATTGAAGTAGGGTTTAGTAATTCCCTTCTAACTGATGCTGATTTCCCTATTTTGATGAGTGCTACGTGTTTGTTTAGATTGATTGACTTCAATAAATTACTCTTTGATTGAAATCTCTGAATTTGGTCTTAATTGTCTACTCTATTTCTTAGTGAACCTAATTCTTTCCTTAAATTGAGTCTTGACTGGTCTTTTACCTTGCATGTATGTGTTACCGTTTGAATTTGAATCCCTTGATTTAAGGGAATGAATATATTGATTCTTTGGTTGATTAATTTTCGAGTCCCCTGTTACATTACAGACCTGGATTCCTTCCTTATTTAAACCTTTTACTGATTTTCATTTACCTTATGTAGCTGCGTGTCTTTACCATTTCTGAGTTTGAATCCCATAATTCAAGGGAATCGTGTCATTGATTTCCTGACTGATTGGGATTCTGCCTTCTCTTATTACCAAACATTTTTTATTCTTACCTTATTTGATCACATGTTTTCAACTATAAGTACTCATGCTCTTTCATTAAACAAACAACGAACAATAACAATGTTCTAAGCTTCTCACAGACACACAAACTTGTGTTAAAAAACTCTGTCTTTCTTACAAAGATCTTTGCTCCACTACTCTCTTCTTTTGCTTTTGGTTACTGTTAGCCGGCTATAAGCCAAGGCTAACCATTGTGCTCATTTTTCTCTTTCATTCTGCTTACTCTCTCTCACTGGTATGTTCTAATTAAGGTTCAAGCTCCAAACCAATGTGTTTCTTGTTGCTTTAGTTTATCATATTCCTAAATTTTTCTACTTGTGCTTCTACTGTTCAACTTGCAATTAAGTCTCTTGTTTAGCTTTCAGTACTCACCCTGCTTCATCTCTTTAAGATTTAAGGATTGTTGTTTATTCTTGATTTGTACTTCTTATGCCTGTATCCTGTTACTGTCTATTGTCATATTTAAACTTGGCTATTTCCTGATTCCATGAACCCCTCTGATTTGTGAAACTATGTTTAAACAAGTTTTTACTAAATCTATGCATCTCTTCCTAATTAGTATGTGGCTTATCTATCCCCTGAATTTCTCTGATTTGTGCAACCATGTTTAAACAAGTTTTATTGAATCTATGCATCTTCTCTTGCCTATTATGTGACCTATTTGTCCCCAGTCCCCATTGTCTTCGTATTGTTGGACTTGTTCTAATATGTTCTTCTCAGATACTACTACTATTTTCAAAAGCCATCTTGTTAAAAATAAATCTTCAGTTTGTAAGCTCTTCCAACTGGATCCTGTCTTTCAAAAAAAGCTCTTTTTCTTTTTTAAATACACTCCTAGCACTTCTCACTACTCCTAGAAACTTAGGTTCTACCCCCTCAGTGTAAGCACTGCTTAGGGAATCTTGAGTTCCCTCTGAACTTTGACACACTGAGGCTGTTAATTCCACACTGCACATGCTTCAAATTATGGCAACTATGTCTGGGTGCCAGTATTGGCCAGGGACCCACGAGGTTCTTAGGGAGATTTGCCGCACCCGGACCATCAAAGGTTGTGAAACTCGAAAGGATTGAGGTTGGGAGATATGGGCCGGATTGGAGGCTCCCTATAGAATTAGCTTCTTATTTTCCTTTAAGTGATGTAATTTATCATTCTTGGTTTGTAATAATTTGTAAACGAATAATTGGGGCTAGATAGTGGATATGGGAAGGGGTTATGCATGTTTAGTATGGTAACGGGTAGAAATCATGACTATAGGATTTGTTTCCCTATGTGTGCAATAGTATCCTGTTTAGGACATGCATATCATGCAATAGAAATCATGTTTAGATTCTTTGTGTCTATTATGTTCCTGTCATTTTACAAGCCCTGCTCACCATTAACAACTCTGATAAAGTAATGGAACTGTCATGACATTCTACTGCTGCATCTTCATAAGCATTCCGTGTAGAAAACCTGCCGATAGGATTTTTACTTATGTGCATTAGATATCCTGCTATTTAGGACTTCATATTGGTTTTGAATTACATTCGTTGAACACCTAATCAGCATGCTTAACCTCGCTAAAATGTGGTCAATTGGTTGAAACGATCTACAAACATAGCATCACCTCTCTTAAAATTGGAACTGAAGTCTGCATGCTCACTTTTAAACAATAGGCAATGTATACGAACGCCTAGGAAAACTTTAGACCTAATACATTATTAAAACCAAAACCTAATCGTGTTTCACTTAGCTGGTATTAGAACCAATCATTCCCTTTTTGAAATTCTTAAACTTTGATGCTTTTCATTCATGTTTTATCTCTTTCTGAAGTTCACCTTATTTCCTAAAAACTCCTACTCTACTGTTTTCAAACACTGATTCTGGAAATCATGCATTCATTTTCTCTTGAACTAAGTTATTAGATTACTGCTCTGTGTGTTTTCGAATTACTAGGTTTCAGAGGTAGTTTTCACTCTTTGCAAAAAGCATTCCGTTCAATCAAATGCATGCTCTATATTTTTTAAAACTACTGTTTCCTGAAAACGTTTACTTACTCTCCTTTTACTAAAGTATTCCTTAAACTACTGACTCCTACTCTGCTTTAAACTACTGGATCTTCCAAAAGTCACTTGCCCTTTTGATCACTCTGTCATTCTAAATCACGCTTTATTGAATTTATCTAAAAGTTCTTCATTTGCTTTACTGAGGTCTTCATCGAAACTGTTGTGCACTTTTAAATCCTGCTACTGTCTTTAAATTACTGGATTTCTAATCAATTCCTCTTCTCTAAACTGCTTTGTTGTTACTGAAATTCCTGCTTTATTACTGAGTTTTCAAAAGGCATTCCCTTTTCGAAACTGCTGAAACTATACTGATTTCCAACTCAAAAACTCCTGTTTTAAATCCTTACTTTGAGACCTTGATTGTGTTTGAGACGTGCTATCTATGTGTTTACTTGTGGAGGGATCTGTGAGCCATTATCTGCCCTTATGTGTTCCCCATATCTGTAGTCCTATTTGTTTTACATGTCGCTTAGAATTTTATCCCTTTAAACTTAGGGGTTCAGCTTAGTACTCACCTTGTAGGATTAGTAGTCTTAAATACCCTCCAGGACTTATAGAATAGGACGGATAATAGCACGCAATAAGCTTCGTGACTTAGACACGCGTTTTAAATACCTTAACAGGGCGGGAAGGGTAGAATATGGATATGATGACCGGTGCGCTAATACCACGTGTAGCCCCTCTTCGAGGCGCGACATACCGGGTATTGCATTTATGTGATCCATATTGATTTAAAACCTAGGACATTTTCATTCAAGTGATTTTACTTTACTATTCTTTAAAATTCTTTTGACAATTTCAGCATTTACTTGAAATCCCCTCTTATATGAACCTTACTTGCTACTTGTTCACTGTCAAAATTCACAAAACTTCTTGGCTGGGACCCACAGTTGTGGATCTTGAGGGGTGCCTAACACCTTCCCCTTAGGATAACTTCAAGCCCTTACCCAATCTCTGGTAATGCAAACTAGTTCATGAGTTATTTACTCTAGGTGCCCTAACGCACCAAAAAAATCGTTAGGTGGCGACTCTTCCTTAAACCTCTTCCTTTAAGGAGTTTTCCAAAATGTAATAAGCTCGATATCTCCATACCTAACCCGTGTGGAGGAAAAAGGGGGCGCGACACATGGGAGCAACTCTGTTCTCTTTGGTGTATGGTTCCGAGGCATTGATCCTAGTAGAGGTCGGGGAACCTAGCGTCAGGTTTCAGCACGCAACCGAGGAATTAAACCACAAAGCTATGAACACAAGTCTCGAACATATGGATGAAAATTAAGAAGCCTCACTCGTCCGAATGGACGCACAGAAGCAAAGGAACGAGAGGTATTATAATATGATGGCAAACCTTTGCCATTTCGGAGTCGGGGACTTAGTTCTAAGGAAAGTCACCCTCAATACTCGAGACTCAAATGAAGGAAATCTAGGCCCAAGATGGGAAGTACCATATCGATTCATCGGTATCGTTGGAAAGGGATCTTACAAACTTAGCACGATGGAAGGCGAGCAATTGCCAAACAATCGGAATGTGTCACTACTGATAATATATTATTGCTAAGGTATGATCTTTTCTTTTTTTTCATTTATATTTGAAGACTAACTCATTGCAGGTGTTCAATCGAAGACGTCGAGACATCATCCAACCCGATGACCTTAGGTTTTAAAGCATGCGTTGCACTCTTTTTCCCTTAGCTCGGGTTCCTAAATGGAATTTTCCGGCTAGGTTTTTAACGAGGCACCAATTATATGCTACCTAAGGAGAATTCAACAAGCATCCAAGGCTTCTTTTCATTCAACCTCGAATACTGGGGGGCATCACCCTAAGGACTGGACTAACATTTCGAGGAAAACACTTCACGCCTAAGAGGGTATCGATAGGAAAACTTTGTAATGGACCAAACGGTCAAAGGAACAGTGTCTATATAGAATAATCACACCCCGACGGCAAAACATGCACGCATGTATAATTTATGTAAAGAAGCATCATTTTTATGACAAACACTTCGTGTCTTGAAGAAATTTGTTACCATATGAGCTCCATACTAATGATTATATATGAGAAAAGGCTTAAAAGCCAAAATACGAGTGTACCTCGACAACTCGATGACTGTCATCAACAGTCAAACACGTTTGAATTATGCAAACTCAAACTCGTAAGATCTCAAAGAGACAACCCACGGCGTAAAGGCCAAGGCCATCACACTTGAGGACTAGTGTTTCAAACAAATTTGAAATATTATCGGGGAACAAGTCCAAGCGACATTCCCAAAAGCTACGGCCATAGTCGAGACTACGGTCATATGAAAAGGCTACGGCCATAGTAAAGACTATTGTCATACAAAAATTCTACGGCCACAATGATGCAGCTCAGAGACGTCCGACTTCCGCCATAACCTAGGGCTTTCAAACACTTTGAAAGACAGGTTAAAAGAGGCCACCGTCAGCAAAATGAATAAAAAAGGGGCTTCGATAAAGTCAATCCCCAAATAACTCAAAAGGCTTCGATAAAATCAACCTTCGAGATGTTAAACCATCTCAATACGAACAAGCTAAGAAAATCTAGTTTCCGATCATCGAACCCTGGAGAAACCCAACGGATGTAAAAACTATATGCTAAGGCATGAGAAATTTTTCACTAAGTCTTTTAGCCAAAAAGAGGAAAATTTAGAGGCCAAATTGGCCCGACTTAAAAAGCCTAAGGGCTAACCTAAAAGAGCCTGAGGTCTAAACTTGAAGAGCCTAAGGGTCAATCTAAAATATCCTAAGAAACGACACGCTAAGGGTCAATATTTCACTCCATCTGTACCCTAGGGTTGGATCACCTCGAGCCCAAAAAAACATTTATACGGCTCGATGACCTGTCATCGTTCGACACTGAGGGTGTATGTCCCAAAGGTTCGAACCTTATTCAAAACCCAACCTTGGTGGCTTTAAAGAGACCATCTGAGATAGAGTCCCGAATACACCATTCGAATGATGAAATTATTGCAAAAATTTTAAAGTAAGGAAAATTGAGAAGGCATTCAAAGAAATTGCTTCTTTTATATACATTCAAAAAAGTGACATATACAGAGATTCGATAAAAAGGAAAATACAAAAGGAGAGTTCCTTCTACACCAAGGGGGCGTCCCCCACCCCCACCCACCACCCCCTTCCCGGGGGAAACTTCTCTTCCTTGGGGATAGCCTCTTCACTGGGAGTAGTATCTTGTTCAGCGCCTTCTTCATCCCCGAACCCACCTTGGTCACCTTCGATATCATCATCATCATTGGAGGAGAGAACAAATTTGGCATCAGCTTCATCTGCTTTCGCTTGGGCTATCTCCTCAGTAAGATCGAAGCCCCTGGCGTGGATCTCCTCGGGAGTCTCCCTCTGAGATCGACACCTAGCGTACATGCAGCTCCTCGTTTCCCAATCAACGGCTTCCCTCAACTTTGATTGAGCAGCTTCGATATCCCTCAAATATACGATGATAGTCTTATCAGTCGTAATCTAAGTCTTCTTGGCCTCGGCCCTAGCCTCGGCAACTTCGGCTTCGGCCTTGAGAAGATTAGCCTCAAGCGCGGAAACCTTTTTGGCTTGGACCAGATTGTTCTCTTTGGAATTCCGAAGTTGTATCTTGACCGCTGCTAGTCGGGTCAACGCCGCCTCCTTCCCCGCAACGAGGCGATCCATCTTCCCCTTCCATTTGTTGCACTCGGCATTGACCCTTTATATTTCACCACGGAGCTGCCCCAGCATCTCCACCTTTTGTTGCAACTGAGACATCGAAGTATTAGCCTCCGAAGTTGGGAGAGGAACGCCATACATTCTTCTCCAACTCGTCCTCGTATCCTCGAGCCCTGGCCAACTCGGCACGGAGGTCCTTAAGCTCCTCCTCATTTTGATCACAGAGGAGGCTCAGGGATTTCCCTTCGCCCAAGGATTTGTTCAATTCGGCCTCGCATTGGCTCAGCTCGGCCTTGAACTTGACAAAGTCCTATGAAGAAAAGAAATGATTTAGTCAAAGCAATGAAATAAATTATAACATTGAGGGAATTGAAGCGTAAAAGATTGAGGCTTACCTTGGAGAAGAGACATTGGGCCTCTTCAAGGGTTGGTGACTCGTCACTAAGATCGACTTCATCGACCCCAGTGAAACAACCCTAAAAAGGATCGTCCTCACTAGGGGATCTGCCTAACTCGGGCGTTTGCATAGCCTGAGCATCCCTTATGGCCTCCTCCGAGTAGACCGATAGTGAAGAAGGATGACCCATTGTCAAAGCCTCGGGAAGTTGGCCCTAGGCGCTCTGTTCGACCATGGGGATCTCGAAACTTGATTTCTTGGTGGTACTCATTGGGGGTTGCAGAAGATCGTAACCTCAGGTGAATCGGGAGCCTTGCCCTTTTCTTTCTTCGAGGACTCCTCGACTCAGGGTGTGATTAGTGGCTCGGAGGTCTTAACAGCCTCGGTTGATTTTTTTGGTTCGGTTAACCAAAGTCGAGATTTCGCCCTCATCGTCGTCATCTTCCATAAATTGGTGGACTGAGTCTATGTCAACCAGGATCACATTCTTCTTGCGTCTCCGAGTAGAGCCCGCTTTATCTTGAGGATCCTCGGGCCTCGAAGATCTCTTTCTCTTACTATCCTTCTTCGGCTTCAAGATCGTGGACTCGATCTTCTCACCGGAAGGGGTCGACCTCATCTCGGAGAAGTCCCCAATGCCTATATAAAGGGAACTCGGAGTGTTATAACAGAATCATCCATGATGAGGACGAGAGCATCGAAGTACTTACCATGGTGTTTGGCTTCCCACTTTCCCTTCGACAAGTCTCGCCACTTTCGCTCGTCGTACGAGGAGGTAGAAGCTAGCTTCCGGACCTAGTCCTCGAGATTAGGTACTGCGTGCGGCATCCACGGGACCGCTGCAAATGAATGAGAGAATATTATGCAAGGTATAGTAAGGGTATGGAAAACTTCTAAGGAAATGGGCTCCACTTATGATCGAAATTCCACTTTTCGGGGAACGACATCTGCCCCCGGGGACAATATCGATGGTCCTCACTCGAACGAACCGACTCATCTAGCCTCGATCCTTGTCTTCATCGTTGCTGGCAAAGAAGGATTTGGTTGACCGGCGTTATAGTTTGATCAACCCTCGGAAACGCTGGTGCCGGTATAGGCGAATAAGATGGCTGAGGGTGAACTCGAGCCCCTCGGCCTTGTCGGTGAAAAGTCAGAGCATTAACACTATCCGCCAGAAGGACGAATGGATTTGGCCCAGGGTAACCTGGTACCTTTTGCAAAACTCGATCACGATTGGATCGACGGGACCCAACGTGAAAGGATAAGTGTACACACTTAAAAATCCCTCTACGCGGGTAGTAATATCTTCTTCCCAGGTGGGGATCTGTACCACGACCCTATCCTCCCAGCCGCAGTTCTTCTTCACAGCTTTGAGGTGTCTCTCCGTTATCGAACATATGTACCCCGAAGCATGCTCACATCGGCTAGGGACATCGGGAAAATTTTCGACCGTAAAGTCCTTCTTTAAGGTACAGCCCTGGGGACGATCTCATGAAGGGCCGGGGTTTTGCCTCCGATCGGACGAGAAGTTCCCTCTTTCTAAGGAACGGTTTTGGAGGTTTTAGCCATTGATTTCGGTTGAGATAAATGAAAGGAGGTGAGAATTGACGACTTTTAACGTTTGAAGGGCAAAGAGATTAGTGGTTTGAAGGGCAGAAAAAACGGAGGCAGGGGAGGAGAAGGTAGAGAAAAAGGGATATTAGAAGAATTGCAAATAGAAGTAAAAACTCTTAATGAGGCAAGTGACAAGGTATTTATAGGGAATCGGTGACCGTTCGGTGGCGCTAGTGGCCGACAAACACTGACGCGCATTTAATATTTTTGAGGAAATGAAACGATGGGACGTTTCGGTCACTTCAACGCCTACGTCATGAGGATGACGCCAAGATCGGGGACTACGAAAATTCGAGATTCATATCGTTTCTTATCATTTCATTCTAAGAAACGCGGGGACTATCTGTATACGGTTGAAATCGGGTGTGCCTGATTTCATTAGTTCGTGGGGCCACCTCGGAATCTAAGTTCGAAGGGATCGAGCAGGTTCAGTAGATTGGATTCGCAACTAGTGATGGAACGCGATTCTTGAGAGTCGAAGCATACAATACTGGAGGCCGAGCTTTCCCTACCTCGGAATAGTACCGCTATGGATTTGTACCAGAGTGGGTGGGAATCCCACAATGGCACAAGGATCTAGGCATAATTCCAGGAACGGATTTGTACGAATTCGTACAAATCCGTTAGATAGCTGTACAAATTAGATTCCTTTCTAGAAATGGAAATGTACCTTATTTAGGGCCCCTCCCATATTATATAAAGGGGAGCCCATTCATTTGTAAAGGCAATCAATCATTTGCAAAGAATATACACTCTTACTTTTGTGCTCATCAGAATTGCCCTATAGCTTTATCATATTCTCTTTGTCTTATTTTACTGTTTATCGAAATCCATCTCGAGGTCATCTTGGCTCAAGGTCGAGGCTTGCTCACACACGAGTTTGATTTAGCTCACTTACTTAACTAACGTATTTATCTACTCATTTATCAATCAGTATTGGATAGAATTGCATATTTTTAAGACCTCATTACAAGTTTAATTTTTACTTAGATTTTTTTGGGTAAACGATCATAGCATGAGTTTCAGCAGTAGTAAGTTCAATCTCATTTGGACTATCTGATAATTTGGTAATCTGCAGTAGCCTCCGTAGATTGACCAACATCAACAAGCTTTTTGACTTCAGCCAGTGCCATTGGCAATGGCGCGTCTTAATTGAACGAACTCTAGGCGACATCCTTCGACCTTCATGGCTTTGAGGCCTAAGTAGTAACCACCTCATGGCCGCCATTTGTGAAAATAAACAGTATCTACTAACAAAAATGAAAAATCCCTACTCTTTCCATTAGCTGGACAGAGTTTTGCAAATTTGAGCAACCAAGTGACATACTGATAGTCATTCTCGCTATCAGCACATTATCATCTTTTCTGTTCCAAGTATCGTGGATGTTGTCGACTACATCATCTGCCACGCTGTGTATCAAAGCAAATACATACGTTTGGTGGTATCAGGAGGAGCTGTAGCAAGATGAAGATATGAAGAATTTCCTATAGCATAATACAGCCAGGTCGTGCCCCACACAAAACACATCCCAGTAATAACAAACAGAATTTATTACCGATACTGCATCTGCCTCGTTGCTTCCTGCAAAAACTTGAAGAGAATTCTAGCAGCATATGGACAAAGATTTTATGGGTAAAACTTGTCCTTAAAAACAATGGAGGCAGAAGAAGGTCCAAAATACAAGTATGCATCTAACGTACATATTCTGCAATTTCAGCACACAACTAGACTTTGGTTGGTGAAATTCCAGAGTAGGCTAAATTAGACGTGAAAGACTAATAATTCACCAACCAATAATTTTAATTAAGTTACATAATTAACGTAATTATATGACTAATTTTGAAGATGGGACAATGTCACTAGAATCTGGCCAACTATTTATGTAATGATTCGGAAAAAGAAAAATTGCTTCATGCAAAATTCCCTTTCTTGAATTAATAGCCAAATGATGCCACTAATCCAACCTTATACTTTGAAGAACAGAAAAAAAAGTATGAAAAGAACCACTGCGTAAATTTTTTATCTTACAAGACAACTTGTATTATTTCATACAATCTTACTCTTTTTTACAATAAACGATCAGGGCTTTGGTCTAGTGGTGAAAGTACAATCCGTGATGTGTGAGTTAAACAAATATCACGAGTTCAAACTCATCCAAAAGCCTATATTTAATTAAGTCAACAATGGTAAAGGGATGGGCCCATATTCAACGAGTTTTGAAGTGAAAAAAAAGAGTCAAGCGGACTCATTATCCAACGAGTTTCGGACTATATGCCACTGATGCTCGAGATTTATCCGCTATGAAAACAAACTCCTTCTACAATGAAGATTGCGTGTTAACCTAGGTATCACTCAACATTAATTGCAATATGTGCTTCTCCAATATTGCCACTCGGGATTCTGTTCTTGCTCCCCAATCGCTTTGGTTTCGATGCCAAAATCTTGAATTTCATGAGAGCAGCAAGTTGATTAACAGAGTCCAAGATTTCCACAGAGCTGGAGACTAAATCTAGCATCAATGAAGCTACTCTTGTCGTCGGAAGCAGCTGCCGCAACTCTGCTTCTTCAGCCAAGCTACCACTTCTAATTATCGACCTTAGTTTTTCAGCTGCTGCTTTTGCCTTTAGAATATGAGAATCAGTTGTTGGATAAATAATCATTGTTTTCATTGACAATGCTAATTCCTTCAATGCACATCCACACTCTACGCTCATTTTTGTGCATGGTTCTTGAATTCTTTCCTTTCCTTCTGGTGTCTGAAAAATGTAACATATATTTACAATTAGCTCTTTCATGTAAACAAATTTTACACTATCAGTTCAATTTAACTTGCTATAACAGGTTAACGTACCATAATGCAGGAGCTAAGACATGAGTTTAAAGCGTCGATGTTAATGGCACAATCACGAACAAGATCTCCGATTTTCAAGTATTGTTCCCATGGATGTCTGTACCTGAATTTGCCATGTCGGGGCTCCCATTTTGCTAAATTGACCTAATACAGGGAGAAATTGCAATGTTAGAATTATAATATTGTGTTGAATCAATTGTGATTTTTGTTTGAGGTTGGTTTCCGACTAACCAGATTTACTTCATTAGCTTTTGAGTGGATGATACATCTGTATTCCTCAAGAAATGTTCTGTCTACTTCTTCCAAATTGACATCAAGTTTCTTGAAATATTGATTTCCATATCCTGTAAATTTAGGTTACAAAATTTAATTACACAGAAAATTTTGACTAAACGATCGAATCACGTCATTATATATTAAATTATATACAATATAGTTATGTTACATTGACTCATACACCAATGTCGTTGTTGGTTGGAACACATCTGACCATGACATTGACATCTTCAGCTTCTATAACAATTTTTTTAGCAAAATTGAAATGTTTTAAATTAATATATTAAATAAAGCTTCAGTCAATGTTATGTTGATTTGACACGAGTAATGATAGCCATTTCAAAGTACTCTCGCTCTCATATTAATATTCACCCAAAAAAAACTTGATCCAAAATATTCATCACCTAAAAGACAAAGACATCAATTTTCTTTTCTAATTCCAAGAAGGCATAAACCATTAAAATAAGGGTGCTTTGGTCAAACAACTCTAATGATTAATGATATTAATAGTTTCTCAAGGGGTCGGTTGGTTTGAATACAGCTTATGCCGGTGGTATAAGTTATGCTGGAATTGTTTTTATCCATTATTTGGTATATTGTATTAAATATGAGAATATCATAATTTATAAGAAGAATGTATAAGTTATACCGGTGCTAATTACTCGCCCTCTATAATGTATAAGTTATTCTGGTGTTAATTTTAATCCAGGAATAACTTATACCTAGTTTGCTAACCAAACGAAGGATTAATGTGGTATTAAATTTTTATACCAGCACTATACATTTTTATACCTCATACCAAACGACCCTAAGAGTTTAACTTGCAGTATACATGTAAGAAATTTCTTATACTACTATATTTTCCCTTGTTCGGGTAGGTAATCTGTCTTATTTTTAATATTACAAAATTTATATGTTGAGAATGCTTACCAGTAAATATCTTTTGGTAAAAAATTTAATATTGATGGTGTAAATAATTAAACTTTTTTTTCTTATTTTTATGTAGATCAATTAAAGTGAGGAAGGATGTACCTTCAATGGAAATTCCAAGCTTTTCAATATTTGTGGCAACCAAATTGTGAAGATCTTCACCAGCCCAAACAGGGCGTATGACCACATTAAACAGAACCGCCGCCGCGCCGCCGATGAGGATCGTCGTAACCCTAGTAATCGCCATATCGAGCACCTCATCGTCTCGATACCCAGAAACAGAGATCAAAGAGAATGTCAAAATGAAAATGAGAATCCCATAGTCATATCTCGCCTTCAATTTTGGTACAAATCTCATAAACGTCGCTATTGCAGCTGTTTTCAAAATCACATTAAACTTATTAGACATTCACGATAATAAATAAAACAAATACTATATATATACTAGTAAAAGAAAGTAGATCTCAATTTATTACCTATCAAGAAAACAGATAATCCAAGTACAACTGGT
Source organism: Nicotiana undulata (assembly GCA_005239495.1). Lineage (NCBI taxonomy): Eukaryota > Viridiplantae > Streptophyta > Magnoliopsida > Solanales > Solanaceae > Nicotiana > Nicotiana undulata. Next base: position 43,411 of record ML249982.1, read on the forward strand.
TGTAATTTATCTGACCCTGATAAGTTAACAAGTTTATGAGCTCCAACACCTAATGAACCAGCTAGAAACGTTGCAATTCCTCTATTTACGCTTTTCCCAAGTGTTGCTCCTACAAAAAATAAATATATATAAAAAAATAGTTTAATGACTTTGGTGCAATGATTGTATGTGAAATTGACGTGGGATTTAATGGAAAACTTACCAACAGAGAACTCGAAAACGACGACAACAGTCAAAACTGCCCACATTGCAGAAACACCAAATCCCTCATAATGAAAGAAAGGTTCAAAGTAGTAGAACAATGAGACTAAGGCAATGGTTAATCCAACTTTAATTGAATGAACAATTTTCCTTGGATCATCTTCTGCTATTTTCTTCATATCGCTACCAAAAGAATACACCTTAGAAACTGGTTTCTTCACTACTCCTTTCACCTTCAACATTCCAGCATTTTCTTTATTCTTTACTGGCGCCATTTCTTGAATTCCTTATAAAATAAAACCTTTTTCCCCCGTCTTCTTCTTTGATTTTTCAATGTAATTAGGTTTATTATATCAGAAAAGAAAGTTTACTTGCTATATATATAGAGGGAGTAGAACAGTGTTATTTTTAACCTATCACTATCAATCGAGCTATTTATTAATTTTCACAGCACAGGAATCTCCTGGAAATAATGTGACACGTTTTCACACATGAGAACGACATAGTGGTGACAACTAGTACACTTCGTTTTCATTCTAAACTGTATACCATTATGATTATAAAATTATTACTTTTATTATATTATTATGATTTGTTTGTTTGTTAGTAGTAAGTTGCAAGCAATTCAAATTTTTTAAGTTGTAGTTTTCTGAAATTCTAGGACTCTGTACAACTGTATGTTGTCTATGTTGTCTGATCAGGAAGTTGCTTCTTGTTTCACGATTCCTCTAACAAAGTGTCTCCTTTCATTTCTTTTATTACACAATAATGGCATCGACGTCTATCTTTCCTATTTTTTACTACACAATAATGGCGCTTCTTAGGACAGTAGTGGAAGGAATAATTCATAAGCAAATATTTTAGATACCTTGTCGCTTAATCAAAAGGTCTTGGTACATCTACCCATTGACATGAATATTCCGAAGATCTAACAATCAACCTATCCAAATTTGTATCACATAATAGCAATTTAGTGGCACTAGGGGTAAATAATTATTGGATAAAAATTTTGTACCACTTTATACTTTATTTGGTTACTAATAAAAACTAGTACCTGAATAATTTATATCTGTGTCAGAGGGTGGAACTAATCTCAAGAAAAACCAAAAATATTGACAATCACTAGATTCATACAACATGCCAAATAGTCAATAAATAAATACCAGGATAACTAATCACAACATAATTAATCCCAACATAATTTGTATTCAAACCAAACAACCCCAAAGTTCTAACTCAAGCGTTGGGTGATTATAGACCTTATCAAATTTATTGTAAAACAAACTTATTTGTAATTTTATAAGAGCCTATTGGCACATCCTAATTTATACCATGCTTTTATTATTTTAGATCCTTCAAAAAAGTTTGCTAAAACTTTAATAAAACTATTTTATGTAAAAGTCTGAACTTTAACTCGAATTTATCATGTGATGTCATCTAACCAAACAAGTAGTTTCAATAAAAATTAAAGGTTCTTTTCCAAGACCGGTAATGTAATATATAAGATAATTTTATATCTTAGATTCCTTGTCTCGACAAGTACGTTATAAAATAAAAATAGAGGCAATGTCTATTAAGGGAGATGTTACAGGGCCAATTTCGACACTATTGACACTGCACGACAGTAGTCTAATACACTCCTACTCAACCTCACTTTTTCGCTCACAATTTTGGACTTAGACAATTTTCAGACTTTAGGAAACGTAAGCATCACACACACATGTACGGGTAAAACACCCAACATTTATTATTCTCTCAGAATTACAAAGGACTCTTGTTGGAAAGGTTTACAAAACGCCAGATGCCTTAGACCAACGAAATTACACACATAAAAGGAGGTTGCCAATGGCAGATTACAAGGGACAGTTATGGGCAGTTAAAAACCATGTGCCTTGCACATGCCTATCCTAAAAATAAGCCAACTACCTAGTTTGAATTCAAATTCAAACTCTTCCCACGAAATCAGCTTATCTTCAGCAGCTTAGCCAACTGCTCATGTGCTTGGCACATGAGTTTAACTTCCACAGCACATGTCTTGCACACTTCTTCAGTCACATGTCTTGCACACTTATTTTCCATCTTTTTGCCCACAATTAGCTTCCTGCTTGCCTTGTCTTTTGGACCATGCCTTGCCTATAAGCTCATGACCATGTCTTTGCCATGAACTTAGTCGTCCCACTGATCTGCACGCATGCGTTAGCCAAGTGCCATGCGCTTTCTTTGCCATGGGCCCACAATCAAGGTTGCCTTTCTTACTCAAGGCACCTTGCCTAGATGACTTGTCTAAGTCCATGCACTGACTTAGACACACATCCAGCTCCGAACATTGCTTGCCAACACTTATGCCAAGGGGCAATGTACAAGCTCTTTACATAGATTCTGCCTGGCATCCGTCATGGCTCAATACTAGGGGCTAACAAACCACCCCCACTAGTTGAACTCGACGTCATCGTCGAGGCTGATTTCAAGTAGTCCTCAATTTGATCTTCAAATTGCCATAAAGAATTACCCTTCTCCCAAGTTGCATCTGCCTCGAGTTTGCCTTTCCATTGAATCAAAAATTATGTCTGCCTATTCTTCTTGTGCATCCCAAGTACCCGGTGGTCCAGAATCTTTTCAATCTCGTCCTCAATCTGAGTGCGCACTTCAGTAGGAGCTCTCTTGATCTTGTGCCTACCCGGATCTTCAGGATCTTCCACATAAGGCCTCAAATAACTCACATGGAAAGTGGGGGTGTATCTTCATTCTGTCTGGCAGCTTCAAATGGTAAGCAACTTCACCCATCTTTTCAATCACTTAAAAGGGACCATCATATCTTGAAACCAATGCTCTATACCTTACCCGTGTATCAATATTTTTCCTGGTTTGTGGAGTAAGCTTCAACAACACCTTGTCGCCCACTTTGAACTCCAATGGACGTCTGTTCCGATCAGCATACTTCTTTATGCGTTTATGTGCCAATTTCAAACTGTCTGTTGCTTCCTTCATTAGGGCCGGTCTATCCTAACCATAGTGATAGGCAGTTGGACATTTGCCTCCAGTTTTCTGTTGCGCCATCTCTGTCGGTAACCTTAGCTATTTTCCCAACACAATCTCGAATGGACTCTTCTCTGTTGCTGAAGACTTGTGACAATTATAAGAGAATTGTGCACAGTCTAATAAACCTGTCCAGTTTCGCTGACTAGCAGTCACGAAATGTCTCAAGTATTCTTCAGCAGATGATTGATTCTTTAGGTTTGGCCATCAGCTTGGGGATGGTTTTCCGTTGAGAACTTCAAGTTTGTACCCATCATATTGAACAAATAAGTCCAGGACCGACCTGTGAACCTTGCATCCCTGTTACTAATCACATCCTCTGGCATAACCGAAATGCTTGACAACATTCGTGAAGAATAACTCAGTAGCAACCTTTGAGGGACATTATGTTGGGGAAGCAATAAAGACAGCATATTTTGAAAACTTGTCGACCACAACCATGATCGAAGACAACCCATTAACCTTAGGAAACCCGTTGATAAAGTCAATAGAAATAGATTCCCATGTTTCTTCTGGAATGGGCAAAGGTTGCAGCAACCCCGCTTCTTTCTTCCTCTCAATTTTGTCAAGTTGACAAACGAGGCAGTTCTTCACATAAGATTCAACGTCATGTTCCATTCTTGGCCAGAAATAACATCGGGACAGTAGTGCCATCATCCTTTCAATTCCTGGATGACCAGCCCAAAGTGTATCATGTGTTTCCTTCAACAACTCTCGTCGCAATCCTTCATTCCCCTTTCTTCTCCACTTTTTTCTTAGGTTTTGAAGTAGAAGGAATTTCAGAAAGACTACGGGTACTGCGATAATCCACCAAAGAATCCGCTGCAGCAATCGCACTTGAGAGATCTTTCACGTTCTGTCTTCGAAGTTCGTTCTGCGCCCATGCTTGCATACCAGAAATAAAGTTGTGCAATTTGTCGTCCTCCGACATGTTTTGAATATCCAGCATCAAGGACGTAAATTCCTTGATGTAATCACGAATTGATTTGGTCTGCCGCAAGCGTTTTAAGCGATCCCTAACAAGCCAAGATGCATTTCTAGGAAAGAATTGGTCCTTCATTTCTTTACGGAGCTTTTCCCATGTGTCTATTTTTGGTTTGAACGCACTTTCATTGTCCGCCATGCAAGTTCTCCACCATAACTTAGCATCTCCCGTTAGGTACATGATAGTTATGGTCACCTTCTCCGCATTTGGAACCTTGGAAGCAACGAAATATTGCTCTGTATCCCACAGAAAATTTTCCAATTCTTTAGCACTACGCGTTCCGCCAAATGCCTTCGGGTCCGGAATCTTAACCTTGGAACGTTCTTCACTGCCTTGGCTAGGAGCAGCCAACGCCCATCGAAGAACGGTGATTTCCAAAGTAATATTTTCATTTTCTTTTTTCAGTTCCTCAACCAGAAAATTCATGGCTTCACAAGTCTCTTGAATGCCTTCACGAAACCGGTACATTCCATCCTTTAGACGATGGATTTCAGTAATCAAATCATCCAACTCCAAAGGATCATCAGTCACGCCAACCCATGCCTCTAATTTTTGAACACGCTCAAGCAAGTCCGAAGCGGATCCACCAGCCATCGTCCCAAGTTTACAAGCAAGCTTTGATACCAGTTGTTACAGGGCAAATTTCGACACTATTGACACTGCACGACAGTAGCCTAACACACAGCTACTCAGCCTCACTTTTTCGCTCACAGTTTTGGACTTAGACAATTTTTAGACTTTACGAAACGTAAGTAGCACACACACATGTACGGGGTAAAATACCCAACCTTTATTATTCTCTCAGAATTACAAAGGACTCTTGTTGGAAAAGCGTACAAAACGCCTGATGCCTTAGACAAACGAAATTACACACATAAAAGGGGGCTGCCAATGGCAGATTACAAGGGGCAATTATGGGCAGTTAAAAACCATGTGCCTTGCACATGCCTGTCCTAAAAATAAGCCAACTACCTAGTTTGAATTCAAATTCAAACTCTTCCCACGAAATCAGCTTATCTTCAGCAGCTTAGCCAACTGCTCATGTGCTTGGCACATGAGTTTAACTTCCACAACACATGCCTTGCACACTTCTTCAGTCACATGCCTTGCACACTTATTTTCCAGCTTTTTGCCCACACTTAGCTTCCTGCTTGCCTTGTCTTTTGGACCATGCCTCGCCCATAAGCTCATGACCATATCTTTGCCACGAACTTAGTCGCCCCACTGATCCGCACGCATGCCTTAGCCAAGTGCCATGCGCCTTCTTTGCCATAGTCGTAGTCCACAATCAAGGCTGCCTTGCCATCACTCAAGGCACCTTATCTAGCTGACTTGTCTAAGTCCATGCACTGACTTAGACACACATCCAGCTCTGAACATTACTTGCCAACACCTATGCCAAGGGACAATGTACAAGTCTTTGACATAGATTCTGCCTGGTATCCGTCATGGCTCAATATTAGGGGCCAACAGGAGACATCCTACTCTTTTGGAACGTCATCGCTTGTATTTATTTATTATATTAAAAAATGTAGGGTTTGCACCAATTTGTACTGTTCTTTTCCTTGTATAGAAGGCCATTCAATTGTCAAACCCAATAAAGTTGCAGAAATTACAGCCAAACTGGCTCCTTCTGTACCTATTCAAATTGAAGACATACAAGTTTTTCAGCAAATTAATATTGACCGTAAACAAACACCTTTTCCAAACTATAATGTCGTTATCCTGTTCTGTGTAGTGATGAAGACTAAATTGTCATCTCCTTGGAAGAGCCTTCTGTGAACTTTCGCCTTCAGAATTTAGGGCATCCAAAGATTTGTTAGTATCATATTATTGTTATTAGCGTTACTTCTACTTGAGATTACAAGTTGCATGGGCGGCCGGGATGAAGGGCCTTAACTTTTTTACTAATACAAAATAATTTATTTTTATTTGAAGTCTATTTCTCTAACTTTTTTTTAGCTGCAAAGTTATTATTAATTTTTTATAATCAATTTCTCCTAATAAGTCTTTCTCAATTAATAATATAGCTAATTCATTTACTATCTTTGAGACATTGTTGCTCTTAAATAAGGTTTTATTAATTTTAATTTTGAAATACTTTTTTCCGCTGAAGCAACGGTAATAAGAGTTATTAATATTATTCTAGAAGTAATATAGGCATTTGAAAATAATCAAATCTTTTTATTTCTTGAGTATGTCAATTAAAATTGTTATCTTCTAATGATACTATTTTTCTTAATATTTTTAGTTCAGAAAATAAATCTAAACTGATTATTATGATTTAAGGAGCATTCAAGATGAAGACAATATTTTTTTAAATTTTCACCATCTAGTGATCTCAGTTTTTACCGCTAAATAGAAAATCAAAAATATTTTCATATGCCTCTACTTGTTTAAATCTATTTTAAAGTGAAAAAATAACATTGTCTATTACTCTCTTCGGTCCATAATAAGTAATTTCTTTTTTGCTTTTATTTTAGTCCAAAATAAGTGTCTTTTTATATAGAAGGAATTAACTTTATTTTTTCAAAACTTGCCCTTATTTACATATCTCAATGTGTCAAGTTAACAACATATAAATTTAATTAAGGATAATTCAATAAAAATATTTTTTTTTCTAGGAGTCAGTATTTTTTAAGGGGCACAACTAAGATTAAAAAGTCATTTATTATGGACTAGTGGGAGTATGTATAAAAAGTAATCAACTCTAAAGGACTATTCAAGAGATTTTGCGATTTCATAATATTCTTCTCAAATTGTTTTTTCCTATATATTATACATTTCTTATGAAATTCAAGTTCGATATTAATTTCAAATACACTTTTTTTGGCAGAAATCAAAATAATTGTAAATTCTTCATCTCTTTATTCGTTAAATAAAGAAATCAAATTTTTTCACTTCACATTATTTTTTTTATAAAATTCATATATAACCTATTAGGTTAAAAAAATGAGGCCTTAAACAATACGAGGCCTAAAATAATTACTTTATTTATTTTACAAAAGAGCCGCCCCTAACAAGTTGATGTTATGTACAAATACAATATTGTCATAGGCTAATATTATAGCTTACATAGAGTGATGTCACTGCATAAAACGATGGTTGTAATTGATGTGGGCTGGACGCTATCACAGGTGTCCTAGAATGATAAAGATTTTTTCATTCTTAAACATTTCGAATTCGAACTCAGGAAGTAAAGTCCCTTTTAATAGAGAGCGGAAGACCTTCTATAACCTACTTTTTTGCGATGCATATTTAAATTAATCAGGCCAAAAGTGTTGGGACACTAAATGATTACCCAAAAAAAAGTTGGACAGCTCAAAGTTACGATGTCAATTGTCATTGTTATACTGGACATTTGTCTTATAGAAAGCTCAAAAATTTGAAAATAATGGCAGTATTTGAAAGTAATTGGACTCTGCATTTCTAAGTGTAGATCGGTGGTTTGATAGTGGCATTATTTTGTCAAGCCAAACCCGGCATTTTCCAGCGACAATTTCCTTTTTGCCGAAGAACTGATTGTCAACTTTGTGGGTCATGTCTACACCGGCTGAGTCGGTGACAATGAACATAGTCATCAGGAAATTAAACTTGTTTCAAAATATTTGATCTTTTAGAAAAATAACAAGTCACTCATGACATTTTTCTAGATCTACTGTTCCAATAAGTGGATATTTTATTTAGTAAGATATATATTGTATACGGTCAGAACGGATCTGTCTTTCTTGTGACTAATAAAGTTGGATTATGATAGACCACGATTCAGCCCCGTATTGTATCGAGCCTCAATATGAAGTTAGGTTGCTGGACCCTTAATTCGAGGACTGGTCAAGAACGACGATCAATCAAGATCGAGACCGAGCAGAACGGAGATCGAGTGGGATCGAAGGGGGTTTACCTGGTCAAGTAGCGGTAAGTCGAAATATCCGAGATCGAGCGAGGATCTCGGTGGGAATCTCGGCATGTATCAAGTCGAGACCGGATAATCAGCCAATCATGAGGTTTCTTATTCTATTTAGAATTGTATCATAAGTAGTTCTGCTATATAAAGGGGTGTTTAATCATTTTGTAATTATTACGTTCACGCAGAAAAAAGTAATATATTGCATTTTTTCTCTTAAGCTTTCATACTCGGTTGCTCAGTTCATACTTTTCAATAGCATACTCATTTGGTTCGAGGACGACCTTGCTCGAGGACCAAAGCCGCATATCATATTTGGTTTACTCTATTTTATTTACATTTAATTTCTAATATCAATTTAAACATTTTCTTAGTTTGTGCCAAGTGAAATCACATATCCTTAAAACCACTTATAAATTTAATTGTTATCCGTTTTAAGGGTAAACAGTTTGGCGTCCACCGTGGGGCTAAGGATAATAGTGATTTCCTGGTGCTAATTTTTGTAACACACACTGCTTTACACTTGTTCTTGTAAGCGTTTTGATTCCAGAATCAGCATGTCAAATCTCAAGTAGTACCTACACACATCGACAATAGCCTTGGTTTTCACGGCGAAAACGACAACATAGCCGGCCCAGGGAACGAAGTGCCTCCAATTGACCTCGATGGAGTTCCGGTTGCAGACCCCATCAACATCAGTTCCCATATTGCCATTAGTGCAAATTTGGCTATCGACCCCAAAAATAGCGTTCGCAGAGAGGTACGATCAACCGGTCTGAACACACAGGGCGGCGAAGAAGGCGGAATCAGCCTTTGAATAATATTCAAAATGTTGCAGACTTAACAAGTTACAATAGCACAACTCCAAAATAAGAACCATGCACGGAGCAGGGTCGAGCCCGAGCCATCGCAGGAAGTTGTTCATAGAGCAGAACTGGTGACGGGAAGATCAAACGGAAATGAATCAGGGACCGACCCCTCTATCATGAAGATGCTCGAGGAGCAGATAAAGTGAATTGAATCGAGGGAGAAGAAGATTGAAGCACATGATAATAAAGTAGAAACATAAAACTCTGGAGTTGATCAAATTCTGGGGGCACCGCCGATTTTGAAAGATATGGAGTCAAAGAAGTTCGTGCAAAAGCCCTTCCCCCCAAGTGCGTCTCCTAAACCCATTCCAAAGAAATTCTGCATGCCAGAAATTCACGAGTATAATGGAACTACCGAGCCCAACGAGCATGTCACTTCTTACACATGCACAATTAAGGGGAACGATCTAGAGGACTATGAGATCGAGTCCGTATTGCTGAAGAAATTCGGGGAGACTTTATCAAAGGGAGCGATGATATGGTACCATAATTTTCCACCCAACTCCATTTATTCTTTTGACGTGCTCGCAGATTCCTTCGTCAAAGCACATGCCAGAGCCACAAAGGTCGAGACTAGGAAGTCGGACCTCTTCAAAATGAAGCATAAAGACAACAAGATGCTCAGAGAGTTCGTGTCTCGGTTCCAAATGGAACGCATGGATCTACTACCGATTACCAATGATTGTAGGGTTAAACATATGAAGCTCGATGGCCTCACAACAATTAAAGAAGAACTTGATCGAATATCTAGCTGTCACCTGGGCCGATGTGCATAATCGGTATCAGTCAAAGATTAGGGTCGAAGACGACCAGTTGGGAACTCCTAATCCTATCAGGCCCGTCGATAGAGTTAAAAGGGATATTGACTGGGAACCACAGTCAAACAAAGATCGATATCAGCCATACAGTGGAGATCAAAGAAATAAAGGGCCTGGACGCAGCCCCGTTCGAAGTGATAAAAGAAATGATCGGGGTTAGAGCTCTCGAGGGCTCATAAGTAAGAGTGGTTTCGACAGGAATGTTGAGCCCAAAAAAGCACCGCGGCTATCAGAATACAACTTCAACGTTGATGCGTCAACTATCGTATCAGCCATCGGGCACATCAAAGACACCAGGTGGCCTCGGTGCAGACTGATCCAGCCCAGAGAAATCCTAAGCAAATGTGCAAGTATCATGGCACCCATGGTCATAGAACAAAATATTTTAGACAACTGATGGAGGAGGTAGCTTGTTTGTTCAACGAGGGGCGTCTTCGAGAATTCTTAGGTGATCGGGCTAAGAACAACTTCAAAAGCAGAGATTCAAACAGACATACTGAGCAAGAGGAGCCGCAACACGTAATCCACATGATAGTTGGAGGGGTCGATATTCCTCAAGGCCCCATGTTTAAGCGCATCAAGGTGTTGTTCACAAGGGAAAAGCGAACTCGAGATTATGTAACGGAAGAGACTTTATCCTTCAATGACGAGGATGCCGGGGGGTATTACAGCCCCATAACGACGCACTGGTAAAATCTGTTCTTATGAATAAAACTCAATTTAGATATGTTTTGATTGATCCAGGTAGCTCGACCAACATTATCCGATCGAGGATCGTAGAGCAGCTCGGCCTACATGATCAAGTTGTGCCCGCAGCCTGAATACTTAACGGCTTCAACGTGGCATGTGAGACCACCAAAGGCGAAATAACTTTACCAGTGAACGTGGTCGGGACCATCCAAGAAACGATGTTTCATGTGATCGAGGGTGATATGAGGTATAACGCCCTGTTCCGAAGGCCATGGATCCAAAACATGAGGGCGGTACCCTCGACCCTTCACCAGGTTCAGAAGTTCCCGATGCCAGAGGGAGTCAAAACGGTTTACGGGGACCAGCCCGCCACCAAGGAGATGTTTGCAGGCAATGAAGTGATACCAATATCGGCACTCTCATCAATAAAAAGATCGGATTCAAAGGGGAAAAAAGAGGACAAATAGCAACCACATACATCGGCCTCGACCCAATCGGAGAAACAAGGGATCGACGAGGATAACGACTATTGGATCCCTAGATCCTTCATAATTCTCGATGACTCTGACGCCATCAAGTCAACAGTCGAACAGTTGGAACAGTTCATACTGATCGAACTCTGCCCGAACAGAAGGAATACCTGGGCACATGTGTTTAACCAAAGAATTAGATTCTCTGCCAAAGCTATTTTAAGAAGCACAAGGGTTTCTGATAACCAAAGAATAAACTAATAATTGCAAGGAAATTTGTAATTGGAAATCAATATGATGCACAAAAAGGTAAATATATTGCAATAGTAGTCTCAATGTGTCTTACAAGTTATATTTTACTCCCTTATATAGGGAATTTCTTAATATAACGTCTACCCTTTTCAGTAATTGAGCGTTAATGACTAATAATGGCATTAATGTAACGTTACAAGGATTAACCATAACTGTTGAGTAAAGGTTGTGTAACGTTTGGCTCATTAATTGAAGATCTCCGAATCTGCCCTTTATTCTGCCTGGATTCATCTTGACCGTATCTCTTCATCTTCTCAATCGGGTTGAGATCCCCGTAGCTTATTACCCCGTGGGTATGTTATTCCGTGCCTCTTTGCCTCGTACCTCTTCATAGAGTCCTGTCCAGTTGTTACACTTTCATTGTTCCACATAGATTGCTGAATCATCACAATTATTACACGTGTGAAGCTTCTTTTTTACCAATACAAATAGTCCCCCCACTTACCATTTATTTATCGATTAATATTTGGTAAGTGGATACTCATTTATGGCGGGAATATTTTGCTGCCGCTTCACTCGTGACATTGCATTCATATGTGAAAGTAGGCGTCGCTTGTCACTTCCATTTAATGTCTGTACCACGTGGCATTCCCGGATTGGTTCTGCAATTGTTCAGCGCCTTTTAAGGCTTTTTGCGGCTACATCAGTCACGAAGTGACACTTCAATTATAACTTTCACATCACTATTTTTTCCATTTTTTGACGGTTGCCTTCGAGTATAAATACCCCTTTTCCTTTCTTTACTTTCACGAAAAACTTCCAACCTTCATTCCTTGTTTGCAAAAATTCTTATTTTTGTAGATATGTCTTCTTCAAACCAGTCTAAGAAAGTCATTAATGTAGATGATCTGACTCCTTCTTCTGTTCTAACACGGAGTAGGACGGGAGGTAGGCTTAGGAGTTTAGGCTCTACTCCATCTAGGGGTTCCTCTTCTTCTCAAGTTACTCCCCCATCTTCTTCTAGGTCTGCCATTTTGTCTCCTCCAAGGGCTAGGGCTTCGAGATCTTCTTCAAAAGGTAAAGAACACAGTGAACCTCTGCATGAGCCGAGGGTCGATGAAATAGTACATGCGGAATTTTCCTTTGCTAGGGATAGTCAAGCTTTAAAGGATCAGATTTCACTTCTCATGACGGAGCTGACAAGTACCCTACCCAAATAACTGAGGGTCTAGTGCCTCTTGTACGCAGGGACTGTTACTGGAAGCCTGATTTTCCTGTTGTCGTTCCCAATAGTAATCAAAGAATAACCTCTTACAAGGCTGGGTATTCTTTTGCTTATACCTATCCTTTCACATTAGGATTCAAGCCTCATATCGACCCCGTTATCATCGAGTTTTGTCGATTCTTCAAAGTTTGTCTGGGACAAGTCGGTCCTCTCGTGTGGTAGTTGTTGTGTGCCTTAGATATTTGGCTACTTTAGCTTCGGTCCCCTTTACCTTTTATCATCTCATTCACCTCTATTCTGCAATGTTGTTCCGCCACGGAGTTTTCACTCTCGCGGTTAGGAGTAAAAGGGTGTTAGTGATTCTTGATGATGATAAAGACCGAGGGTGGTACCTTCGGTATGTTGCTGTTCCTACTGCTGGTTTAGTAGGCGAAGAAAATCTCCCCTTCCCTGAGACGTGGAGTCTTGCACGTGAGTACAGTTTTGCTCACATTCCTTTCCTTTTGTTTTTGATACTTTATTAGTACCGTAACTATTTCGTTTCAATGCAGCAATCATGGGAACCGTCAAGAATGTCTCCATTTTTCGAGATTGGGTAGAAAAAACTCTTGTTAATCTCTCCATTAGAAGAACGTTCATGGAGATACCTTTCTGGGAGGTTTGGTTGGAAAGTTAAGACTCACGGTAAGCGAAGTTTCGTGTTTTTACTTCTTCCCTCTTTTGAGCTTTATTTGACCCCTTTCATTTGGTAGGGTTTCCTACTCGTGGAGTTTGTGCTGCAGTCGTGTCTGTTCCAAAGTTGTCCTTGGCAAAGGCCTAGGAGATCATTTCTGGTTCCTCCTCCTCAAAGAGAAAAGCAAGTGGGTCAAGGACCTTAGAGAAAGAGGAGGAAGATGAGGGTTCTATAGTCCACAGGTCATGTAGGAGGAAGGTGGTCTCTGATGATGAGTCTGCACTTGTCATTGACCCTCCCGTGCCTGAATTTGAACTATCTGCCCCGAGGATGCAACTCCCTCTCCCGTTCATGAATTAGTTGATCTCCTGTTCCGTGAAGGTTTTGGTTCTATTGCTGATGAAGCTCCATTTACTGTTTTCTCTCCTCCTGCTCTTGAATAACTTCCCTCAATTACTCCTGTTATAGTTTCTGCTCCTATGGCTATTCTTGCTCTTGTCGTTGCTTCTACTCCCGTGACTTTTTCTGCCTCTCAGACTTCTCTGCCCGTGACTCCTTCATCTATCCCCGCTTCCTTGCCTTCTGTTGCAGAAGTAGGGTCTTCCAGCAAGGGGGATGGTTGAAACCCTTGATAGGCTCAACTGAGAGAGCTAAGCTGGACAACCATGGTTCCCTTACTTGGGTGAATGAAATTGTGCACTCTTCTTTAAAGGTAAAATTTGTTTTCCTTTGCTTGTGTTCATATGCGTTTCTTTCCGTATCTAATTTATCTCCTTTTGTAGATAAATCTTATAGGAACATAGTTAATGAAGAGGGTTTCCCAAGCAGAGCAGGCAGCAAGGGATTTCCGTATTGAGGCGGTCAATTGGAAGGAGCAGTACGAGAGTCTGGAACTTGAAAAGGAGGCAGTGGAGGAAGAAAAATGTACCTTAGAGCAGCAAGTTAGGGTGATGACAGCGGAATTGACCGTTGAGAAGGCGTCTTCGAACCAGGCAGGCAAGGATAAGAGTGTCTTAGAGTCTTCATTCGCAGAGCAGCTGTCCCGTGCCTCTGAAGAGATCAGGAGCCTGAAGGCCTTATTGGATCATAATGAGGAGTATTCTGGTGAACTTGTTCAATCGCTCACCCAAACACTGGAAGATCTCCGTAACTCTTTGGAGAAGGTCCAATTCCTGGAAAGGTCCTTCGCTTCTTTACAGGCCTCTTATGATGCTGCCGTGACTGAGAGGGATGAATTAAGAACTGAAGTTGAGCTGTGGGAGAAAGATTATGAAGCTCTTGAAGACAAAACAGTCGTCGATGTTAGCTGGGCTTATATGAACTCTCGTCTCGACACATTGACGGAAATGGGCCAAGATGGTTTTTACTTGGAAGCCGAAATTGCAAAAACCAAGGAGACCATTGAGAAGTCTCAACAAAGTTAAAATCTCTCTTCACCTGAAGGTGAGGTTCCTATTTCTCGTGTCTCTTCATCCCAAGCTGCTCCTCCTGCTAGTGAAGACAACCCTGAAAAAGTTTAAGAACTTGGTTCTCATTTTTTTTTGGTATCAATTGGTGGTTACCCTTAGTCCCATCGGATGTAAGTTTGTATCCTTTCTTAAGTCCCCAGTGAAAACTTAGGGGCACCTAATGTAAAAATTAATATGGCCCAGAATAAGGTAACTCTTAGTTTATTTTGCCATTAATATATTAATGCTAGCATGATTTCAGTTTCTTTCGAGTTTTTGTTTCACTCTTTGAAGTTTTTGCATGCTTTATTTTTGAGGTTTTTGGTTTACCTCTGAGTTTTGCATTTAAAATGCTTAGATTATTCGTGCCTTTCCGTAATAGGCATAGTTTATGAAAGAGGGCCCTTTTTGATCGACACTTAATCAAGAAGACGGCTCACCTCATAATGGTGTAAATACGCAATAGAGAGATAGGAATTTTTCACATGTTTCTTTCTAACAATGTTTTAAAGAAAGTTTTTGTATTGAACTTTCGTAACATTTTACATGTGTTTGCGTATCGTCTATAACTCATTTTGCAACTGTTTTCTTTTAACAGATTTGGTATAAACTTGCACTCGTAACTGTTTTCCTTTTTGTAACAGTTTTTTCGAATTAGTACAAGGGAGTAACTGTTTTTTGTTTACAATAGTTTTAAATATAAGGGTATGAATTTTTACCCGTAACTGTTTTCATTGACAACAGGTATTAATAAATACAAGGGTGATGATTTTTCATCCGTAACTATTTTTTTTGTTTATAACAGTCTTTTAAATAGGTACGAGGATAATGATCTTTCATCCGTAACTGTTTTTATTTATAACAGTTTTCTGAATAAGTACAAGGATTTTGTAACTGTTTTCATTTATAACAGTTTTTTGAATAAGTGCAAAGATGATGATCTTTATCCATAACTGTTTTCAGTTACAACAAATTTCTGAATAAGTACAAAGATGCGCATTTTTACCTCGTAACTAATGTTCTGCCTTTAACCTAAACATTCGTTTACATTCACGAATATGTTTTTCGAAGGTTTTTTGAATCAGGCTTTGTATATCGAGTCTTTGGCTCTTTTGATTTTGCTCGTAATACTTGACTCATTGGGAAGATGGATCTTTCAGGCTTGAGCTTTTTTGGTAGTCTTTGAGCTTTTGACTTTTTGGTAGTCTTCTTTGCTTTAGCTTTGCCTTCCATACTGTATAGTCCCCTAAGTATTTGAGCTTTGAAGAATGAAATATTGAGCACTTGACTATTCCTTCCTTGTGGTCCTTTTCCTGTAAAGGCAAAACATATAGGACTCGAAGGTATATAATTTTTTAGATGAGGACTACTTAACCCTTTAAAACGTCCATCAGAAAGTTGTAACCCTAGACCGAGAATTCAATTACTTCCACGTGTCTTTGCAAGTCTAATATCATCATCTGGTGATGGGTTAGCCTTTTTCCTATCATCTAAAATGGTTAGTATAATTTTAACTGTACAAAAGAAAAATCGAACGTAGTGATACCTGACCGGGGGTATTCCTTTTCCTTATAAGTAATACTTCTTCCAGTGGACGACATTCCAGCTGGTTGGTAAGATCCTGCCGTCCATAGCCTCCAGCTCATAAGCGCCTTTCCCAGCAATGCCACGGACTTTGTAAAGTCCTTCTCAATTTAAATTTAGCTTTCCCGCACCAGCTTCTTTCGTTGACTGGAAGACTATTTTGAGAACGAAGTGCCCAATTTTGAAATATCTGAGGTGAGCTTTTCTGTTATAATATCGCTCTATGATTGTTTTTTGAGTTGCCATACGTATTAGCGCAGCTTCTCTTCTTTGCTTGAGCAAGTTCAAATTGGTTCTCAACTCGTTGTTTTTTGTTTCTTCCGTTGATGTTGTAAACCTTGTGCTTGGTTTGCCAATTTCCACCGGTATCAAAGCCTCTTATCCGTAAACAAGAGCAAATGGAGTTTCTCCCGTGTCTATTTTTGCAGTCATTCTATAAGCCCATAATACTGTCGGTAACTCATCAGGCCAGTTTCTTTTGGCTTTCTCTAACCGTCTCTTTAGGTTGTTGACGATGAATTTGTTCGTTGACTCAGCTTTCCCATTAGCCACGGGGTGATATGGTGATGGAGTGATTCGTTTGATTTGCCAACTTTCGAAGAATTCCGTTATTTGAGAGCCTATGAATTGCGGGCCATTATCACATACAAGCTCATTTTGTATTCCAAAGCGGCATATTATATTTCACCATATGAAGCTTTTCACTTCTTTTTCTCGCACTTGTTTAAAAGCTTCTACCTCCACCCATTTTGTGAAATAAACAGTTAACACAAGTAAGAACCGTACCTTTCCTTTAATTAGGGGAAAAGGTCCTACTATGTCCATGCCCCATTTCAGGTGATACCACTGGGTGAAGTAACTCTGCCGACCGATGCATGTTATTAGCAAACCATTGGCATTTGTCGCATTTAGCTACGGAACTTTCAGCCTCTTCTTCCATTTTGGGCCAATAGTACCCTGCTCTAATTAGGGTTTTGACTAAAGATGCTGCTCGTGCATGATTTCCACAGTGTCCTTCGTGGACTTCCTTCATCACGAACTCTATTTGATTGGGTGACCTCTAAACATTTTACGGTATAGAGTATTGTAGATAAGGCAGTACCGTGCAACTTTTCAGCGTAGTGCTTGAGCTACTTTTCTATCTTCAGGTACGGTACCATTCTGCAAAAATTTTAAAATTTCATTTCTCCAATCCCAGGTTAAATTGTTAAATGTTACCTCATTTTTATCCTGGTGAATCGCTGAATGAAATAAGTGAATGACAATTGCATTGTCTTTGTTTGACACTTCTGCAACTGCTGCATGGTTAGCTAATGCATCCGCTTCTGCATTTTCTTCCCTGGGTATTTGCATAATTTTCCATGATTGGAATTGTCTTACTAGGTCTCGTGTCGTTTCCAGGTATTGTTGCATACGAGTCTCTCTTGCGATATAAGTCCCCTACATCTGGTTTACTACCAGTTGAGAGTCATTTTTTATCTCGATTTTCTTGATTGAGAATTCCCGTGCTAGTTCAAGTCCTGCTATGACAGCTTCCTACTCTGCTTCAATGTTAATTATGGGATAACATTTAATAGTTTGCCGTATATTTTCACCCGTGCGTGATATTAAAACTATTACCAAGCCAGCTCCTTTTACATTAGAGGAGCCATCAGTAAATAGGATCCATATACCTGGATTAGCCCCGTTAAAGAGTTGTAACTCTTTTTCTACTTCAGGAATTATGCTGGTATTAAAATCAGCAACAAAATCAGCTAAAATTTGAGACTTTATTGTAGTCCTAGGTTGATATATTATGTCATGCTCACTCAATTCTATTTCCCATTTAGCTAATCTTCCCGAGTAATTCTTGTTTATGCGGAATATTTCTTAATGGGTATGAAGTCACAACAGTAATGGGATGACATTGAAAATATGGTCTTAATTTTCTAGCTGCCATAATCAGAGCTAAAGCTAATTTTTTCAGATGTGGGTATCTTGTTTCAGTGTCTAACAAGGACTTGCTTACGTAATAAATTGGAAATTGTTTACCTTTGTCTTCCCTGACCAGTACTGCACTTACGGCAATTTCTGCAACGGCAAGATAGACATACAACTTTCCCCTTCTTTTGGTTTTGACAGCAGCGGGGTTTTTGATAGCTTCAGATCTTTGAGAGCCTGTTGACATTCCTCGGTCCATTCGAACTGATTCTATTTTTTGAGAACTGAAAAGAATTTAAAACTCTTTTCCGGAGACCTGGATATAAATCTCCCCAAGGCTGCAATTCTTCCTATTAGTCTTGGCACTTCTTTTTTGCTTGTAAGTATATTGGGTATTTCATCAATAGCTTTAATTTGAGTAGGATTTACTTCTATTCCTCTATTTGACACAAGGAAACCCAAAAACTTATCTGATTCTACGCCAAAGGCGCATTGTTCTAGATTCAGTTTCATATTATACCTGCGTAAAATATCGAAGGTAATTGAAAGATGCTGGAAATGATCTTCCGCTTTTGTTGATTTTACCAGCATGTCATCAATGTAAACCTCCATCGTCTTTCCTAGATGTTCCTAGAACATCTTGGTCACTAGCCTTTGATATGTGGCTCCAGCGTTTTTCAGGCCAAAAGGCATGATTTTGTGACAATAAGTCCCCCTGTTTGTAATAAAGGAAGTTTTTTCCTCGTCTGAGGGATCCATTTTTATCTGATTATCACCAGAGTATGCATCCAAAAAGCTTAACAATTCGTGGCCTGCACTGGCATCAATCATTTGATCTATGTATGGTAATGGAAATGAATCTTTAGGGCATACTTTATTTAAATATGTGTAATCTACGCATACTCTCAATTTACCATTCTTTTTGGGTACCACTACAGTATTGGCTAACCAATTAGGGTATTTTACCTCACGTATTGAACCAATTTTCAAGAGTTTTTGTACCTCATCGTCGATCACTTGGTTCTTGAATGGTCCTTGCTTTCTTTTCTTTTGCTTGACAGGCACGAATGATGGATCTTCATTTAGTTTATGAGTCATCACTTTCGGTGGGATACCTGTCATATCTGAATGGGACCAAGCAAAGCAATCTGCGTTAGCTTTTAAATAATCAACTAACACACCTCTTCTGTTGGGACTTAGCCTCGTTCCTATGTGGACTTTTTGCTCAGGCTCCCGTTCGAACAGTGGAACAGCTTCGATCCCTTCCGTAGTTGTTTTGATATATTCATCCTCTTCTGGTTCCTGAATGACATCAGGTCTGGAATCCATGTCCGTATGTTTTGGTATTTCTTCCCAGGTGACCTGGTTCACCTTCTCGTGGCTATCATTTGTTGTACCTGTTAGAATAATAATTTCTTCTATACCTTTTTTAGCAACAATTTTTTCCGTCCCTATTTGTGCAACTGTACCTGCCTGAGTGGCGTTCTTATCTTTTGATTCTTCCGCTTCTTTGTTATAATGTACCACGGAATTTATAATCCTTGATGTTTGCTGATCTCCTCGAATCTGTTGAATTCCCCATTCGGAAAGGAATTTAATTACTTGGTGTAGGGTAGATGGTATCGCTCTCATGTCGTGGATCCATGGTCTCCCCGTGATTACGTTGTAAGCCATGCCAGTATCAATGACTTGGAACCTAGTATTTTTTATTACTCCCTTTGCATAAGTGCTAAGTTCGATTTCCCCTTTTGTTATGACCATAGAGTTATCAAACCCAGATAAGGCTCGTGCTTTTGGGATTACTCGATCCTCCATTAAAATTTCTTCCACAACTCTTGATAGGATAATATTAACTGAGCTACCTGGATCACTCAACACTATTTTTACGTTAGTATCATGTATAAGTAAGGATATTACCAGTGCGTCATTGTGTGGGATTATTAATCCGTTAAAGTCTGCATCGTCGAATGACATATTGTCTGGTTCCATATCTTCACGAATCCGCTTCCCGTGCATAATTTTGAATTTTGTGGTTCTTTTGCAGACTACTCCGTTTACCTCCTCACCGCTGTGTATTACGTTGACTGTTCGTTTTGAAGATGGTGTCTTTGGTGGCTCCTGCTTGTTCTTCATATATGCCTGCTTACCTTTTTCACTAAACAATTCTGTTAGATAGCCCTGTTTTATTAATTGTTCTACCTCTCCTTGCAAAAATCTGCAGTCTGACGTTTTGTGTCCATGGTCATTATGGAACTCACACCATAATTCTGGGTTCCTTTTATTTGGGTTCGATCTCATTTCTTTGGGCCATCGAACCTTATCACCCATATTTCTTAGTACCGCAATTAATTCAGAAGTACTTACATTGAAGTTGTGCTCTCAAATTCTTGTATTACCTCTACTTCGTTCATCCCGATCCTTTCTGGATCTTGATGAGGACGATCCCGTATCTCTATTTGATTGTCTGTATTCTAACCGAACGTTTTCAAACCTAGAATGAGTTTCTCATCCCGTGGGTCCCACATAACGATCGTACATGTTCTTACATGTTCTCCTTCCGGTTTGGAGCGTCTAGAACTGGTTCGATATTTATTTTTTGATTGGGCAATGGTATCCTCATCTATTAGAAGCTTGGTACTATACCTGTTATAGACATCGTTCCATGTTTTGAAAGGAAATTCTCTTAAGCTTTCTTTGAGCCTTCTTGTGGCTTCTGAACCTTTGTCATTTAAATTGCTTGCAAAAAGGTACCCTTGGTAGCATCATTCTTTCGCGTTGGAACCTGTCTACAAATTCACGAAGCAACTACGTGTCTCCCTGTTTTATTTTGAATATATCCTCCATTCGTTTTTTGACTTTTTGCGCACCGGAATGCGCTTTTATAAAAGAATCTGCAAGGTCAGCAAAATAATCAATAGATTTTTCAGGTAAAAGAGAATACCAGGTTAATGATCCTTTAGTGAGTGTTTCTCCGAACTTCTTGACTAGTACTGACTCAATTTCTTGTTTAGTGAGGTCGTTTCGCTTTACCCCGATGGTAAAAGCAGTTACATGATCGCGTGGATCAGTTGTCCCATCATACTTAGGAACGTCAGGCATCTTGAATTTCTTAGGAATAGGCAGGGGTGATGTACTTTGTTTCCAAAGTGGTTGAGAATATCTATCAACGTCAATGCCTTTGATAACAGGTGGTACTCCAGGAATTTTTTCGATTCGGTCGTTCTGTTCCTTCACCTGTTTCTGCAAGGTTAGTAATAAAGATTGTAATTATGGTCTATTGGACATACCTGGTCTTGCTTCAAGGGATTCGTTAGGTGTACCCCCACTTCATGAGTTCTCTAATCCAGATTGAGGATTTTCTATAGTTATGGTGTTGTTAGGAGGCGGTGTAGGTGATGCTACCGGTATCCCCCTCACGAAGTCTTGTAAGGCTTGGTTTACGTATCCAGCAATCATTTGTTTCACCTGATCTTGTTCTCCTGTTTGATCGTTACCATTATGATTGTTGTTTTGAGTAGTAGATCTTTATGGGGATGGTTCCCTTGAACCTCGTGGGGTTCCAGCAGGTGATGGAACTGGAGTTCCAATCCTCTATTAGTTGTTATCGTTGGCGTTCGACATGATTCAGAGAATGTTTTCTTGAAGTAAACAAAGATTATCAGATTTTCGGTAACGGAACTAATTTGTTTAACCAAAGAATTAGATTCTCTGCCAAAGCTATTTTAAGAAGCACACGTGTTTCTGAAAACCAAAGAATAAACTAATAATTGCAAGGAAATTTGTAATTGGAAAGGAATATGATGAACAAAAAGGTAAATGAATTGCAATAGTAGTCTCAATGTGTCTTACAAGTTATATTTTACTCTCTTATATAGGGAATCTGCCCTTTTCAGTAATTGAGCATTAATGACTAATAATGGCATTAATGTAATGTTACAATGATTAACCGTTGTTGCGTGAAGGTTGTGTAACGTTTGGCTCATTAATTGAAGATCTCCGAATCTGCCCTTTATTCTGCCTGGATTCATCTTGACCATATATCTTCATCTTCTCAATCTGGTTGAGATTCCCGTAGTTGATTACCCCGTGGGTATGTTATTCTGTGCCTCTTTGCCTCGTACCTCTTCATAGAGTCCTGTCCAGTTGTTACACTTTCATTGTTCCACATAGATTGCTGAATCATCACAATTATTACATGTGTGAAGCTTCTTTTATACCAATACAACAGGGTTAACCCCCGAGATCATGAAAAAACTTATTCAATTCTATTTAGCTAACATGGATTGCTTTGCTTGGTCCCATCTCAACATGATAGGTATTCCACCGAAAATCACTACCCATAAACTAAATCTTGACCCGAGATCTCATCGGGTGAAGCAAATACAGATGAACCCGGATGATCAGGAAAAGACCTCGTTTATCACTAAGTACGGCACCTACTGTTATGATCTAATGCCATTCGGACTAAAATATGCTGGTGCAACTTATCAACGCCTAGTAAACCGAATTTTCGAAGGACTAATAGGAAAATCAATATAAGTTTATATTGATGACATGTTAGTTAAGTCCCTGCGAGCAGAGGACCATTTGAATCATTTGCAGGAAACTTTCGATATACTAAAGAGGTACAACATGAAGCTCAACCCAGAAAAATGTGCGTTTGGGGTCGGCTTAGGAAAGTTTCTTGGCTTCATGGTATCCAACCGAGGGATCGAGATCAACCCCGATAAAATCAAAGCTATCAAGGACATCACGGTAGTAGATAATGTAAAGGTTGTGTAGAGGATAAAGGGGCGCATAGCCGCACTGGGGCGATTCATTTCGAGATTCTCAGATAGGAGTCACTGATTCTTCTCGTTACTAAAGAAGAAGAATTTTACGTGGACTCAGGAATGCCAACAGGCCTTAGAGGAGCTAAAGCGGTACTTATCGAGCGTGTCGCTGCTTCACACTCCAAAAGCGAACGACCAACTTTACTTGTACTTAGTAGTCTCAGAGATAGCGGTAAGTCGAGCCTTGGTCCGAGAAGAACAAGGTACACAATTCCCTGTCTATTATGTTAGTCGGACCTTAGGTGAGGTCGAGACAAGATATCCACACTTAGGAAAATTAGTGCTTGCTTTTATAAGAGCCTCTGGAAACTAAAACCATACTTTCAATGTCATCCAATTTGTGTTGTAACAACTTATCCACTTCGAAATATTTTGCACAAACTCGAGCTTTCGGGTCGATTAGCCAAATGGGCCGTTAAATCAGCGGGTACGATATCGAATATCGACCCCGAAAAACATCTCAAATCTTGGTTGACTTCACGCCAGCCCTCGTACTCAAGGTTGAAAGGGAACTATTAATAAAATTGGGTACATCTTCGGGAGTCTGGATCCTCTTTACGGACGGCGCTTCAAACGCAAAAGGGTCCAGGCTAGGCATTGTACTAAAACCACCCACATGTAACGTAGTTACACAATCTATCAGGACTACAAAGTTGACTAACAATGAGGCCGAATATGAGGACATGATTGCAGACCTCGAATTAGCTAAAATCTTGGGAGCGAAGATCATTGAGGCCAAGTTGATTCCCTCCTCGTGGTAAACCAAGTTAACAGAACCTTTGAAGTCCGAGAAGACCGAATGCAGAGATAAATGGATAAGCTATATGTGACTCTACATCGATTCAAGGAATGAAACTTGCAACATTTACCTCGAGATCATAACAGTGAGGTCGATGCCCTCGCAAACTTAGGATCCTCAGTCGAAGACGACGAACTTAATTCAGGGGCTATCGTACAATTCATGAGATCGGTGATCGAAGAAGGTCATGCCGAGATAAACTCCACGAGTTTGACCTGGGATTGGAGAAACAAGTATGTGGAGTATTTAAAGAACGGGAAGCTCTCATCATATCCAAAAAAGTCGAGATCTCTATGCACGAAGGCAGCACGATTCACCTTGTCCGAAGACCAAACGTTGTTCAGAAGGATGATCGATGATCCATAAGCGATATGTCTGGGACCGGGAGATACCGAATACGTCCTAAGGGAAGTCCTCGAGGGAACTTGCGGAAATCACTCCGGTGTCGAATCATTGGTCCATAAAGTGATTAGAAACGGATACTATTCGATCAACATGGAGAAAGATGCAAAGGAGTTCGTTCAAAAATACGACAAATTCCAAAGGCATGCGCCAATAATTCATCAACACGGGGAACTGCTCTATTCGGTCTTAGCCCCATGGTCGTTCATGAAATAGGGGATGGACATCGTCGGCCCTCTTCCATTGGCCCCAAGTAAAGCTCAGTTTATTTTATATATGACTGATTATTTCTCCAAGTGGGTTGATGCACAGGATTTCCAGAAAGTCGGAGAAAAGGAGGTCATAGACTTTATTTGGGACCACATCATATGTTGATTCGGGATGCCCTTCGAGATTGTGTCTGATAATGTAAATCAATTGATCGGCAGCAAGGTGACTAAATTTCTCGAAGATCACAAGATCAAAAGGATCTTATTAACACCTTATCACCCCAGCGGGAATGGACAAGTTGAATCGGCCAACAAAACCATCATCCAAAATCTTAAGAAGAGATTGACCGACGCCAAAGGGAAATGGAGGGAATACTACCCGAGGTTCTATGGTCATACCGCACAACACCAAAATCTAGTACCAAAGCAACACCATTCTCGTTAGTTTATGGCACCGAAACTCTATTCCCGGCCGAGTTCATAGAACCTAGCAGGTTCTAATATGCAACAAAAGAGTCAAGTAATGAGGCCATGAATACGAGCCTAGAATTGTTGGATGAAAGACGCGAAGCCTCCCTCGTCTAATGGCTGCCGAAAAATAGTGGATCGAAAGGTACTACAATCGAAGAGCCAATCTTCGACATTTTAACGTTGGGGAAATGGTGCTAAGAAAAGTCACCCTCAACACCTGAAATTCGAATGAAGGAAAACTGGGTCCGAATTGGGAAGGACCATACCAGATTCTCGAAGTCACCGGAAAAGGATCCTACGAGCTCGGAACGATGAATGGGGAACAACCACCGATCAATTGGAACATATCACACATAAAATGATACTGCTGCTAAGGTACGACCCCCCCCCCCCTTCCTTCCATTTACATTTCCATTTTAGACTAATTCTTGCGGGTAGTCAACAAGGAACGACAATAGATTTTTCGACACAAAGTCTTTAGGTCTGAAAGCATTGTTGCACTCTTTTTTCCTTAGACCGGTTTTGTCCTAAATGGATTTTCCGGCGAGGTTTTTCATGAGGAAACCATGGATCGTGCTAACTTAGAACAATTCAACAGTATCCGAGGCTCTTTTGCAATCAACCTTGAATACTGGGGGGGCATTGCCCTCGAATGTCAACTTTGTTGTGAGGAAATTACTTCACAATAAGGGGTTCTAGATAGGTGAAATTTGTACGGGCCAAACGGTCAAACGAAGTGCCTGCATAGGTTGCTCGAGCCCTGACACGGAACATGTACACATGCATAACAATTTTTGCAAGAATAAAGAGAAGTATTTTTCCTTGCCAATATTTCATGCCTAAATTGTTTTTCTACTTTACAATTCCATACTGTCGATTTATTACGGAAACTGGCTTAAGGGCCGATCATAAACAGAGTTCAAATAATCACCCCCACACTCGGGGACTACCATCCAAAAAGTAAATTCGAACAAGATCGAATTATTGAAACATCGAGGTCATAAGACCTTTTAGGAAAACACTCGAATTTTAAAGGTCGCAGCCACCCCACTCGGGGACTATTACTTCGGGAAAGCTATAAGTAAACGGAAAACTAAGCCCAACGGGCAGATCTCGTACTAAGAGGCTACATCAGAATTAACACGGTTCAGAGACGTCACAATTCCATAACAAAATAGGCCTTCGAATTCTTTCATAACCGGTTTTAAAGGCTACCCCCAGCAAATTCATAAAAGGCTTCGATAATATCGAGCCTCAAAAACTCTAATGAAGGAAAAAGTTGTTCGAACTCTCGAACGATTTCTGATTATTCATGCTAAGGCATTCCATGTTTTGTAAATACGAATGATAAAAACTTTTTTAAGCCGAAAATGGTAGAAAGCCTTACATATATAAACAATCTTTTACATAGGACGGATCGGCCAAATACAAAAATACAATGGCCTAAGGGCTGCTTTTACTTCGAGTTTGAGAGATCATTCTCACTCAACTAGAAAACTTAAAGGTTATATTATTCGTGTTCGAGCAGGTCCTCGCTTGATCATAAAGACTAAAGGTTACATTGATTCGGTTTTAAACAAATTGAATACGAGTTCGTTATTTTATAATACATTTCGACTTTTGCAAAAAAGAAGGAATTGTTTTATATATAATTCAGAAATTAGTTACAAAGGCAACACGGCCCGGTGACAATTCTTTACAACGGCCCAAAACAATGCATGAGCATCAATTAACATTTTTTCATAATTTTGTGGATTTTTAAAGGATTTTTAATTAATTTATCCCAGTGTTTTTACTATATAAATTATTGCTAATTGCATCACAAATGGTTTTATGATAATCTTATTGCTTGATTTTATCATTTATATTTATATTAAGCTTTAATTATCTTATGCATAACCCCATTTACATCTGTAGGCTATAATTGTAATAACTTTTGCAATAATAGCCCATATGTGCATAATTACTTTATTTTACAAAACAAATGACCTTTTATATTTTTATAATATTGATTAATTGTTTTAAATTATTTTTATGCATAAATATCATTTTTATCATTTATTAGCTATTTTTATAAACTATTTTATCAAATTAATTGGGTATTTAAACATATAGCCTCTTTAATTTCGGGCCTTAGCCCATATGCCACCCCCAGCCTAATTAAAATTAACCCATAACCCGACCCAGTAACCCAATCTTTAAACTTGCCTAACCCCAGATTGAATCTTGACCGTTGATCTCAGAGATCAACGGTCCAGGATATTATTACCTTTTTTAATTAACCATAACCCCCCAAACCCTATTCATTTTCTAAAATTCGCCGCCCCTGATTCCCTTCCCCCTCTCTTCTCTCTCACCCTTCTCCCTAATCCTAGCCCGCCATCACCTGAACCCCCTTCAATTCATGGGTTTTCTCTTCGATCTTAGGCCATATTCGGCCTCATATATCTACTGGTTGTTCGACGTCCATGTTATTTGATGGAACCTCAAAAAGATTCGAAAAGACTTGGTTCAAATCCCTCAGTGTCTTGGTGAATTCGTCTGTATTCACCCATTGTTTGTGAGTATTACCATTGTTTGTGTTTTCATGGCTTCAAATCTCCGGTCTGAAGCTCGATTTTTCTACCTCTGTTTATTTTTTGTACAAACCTAATTATTTCTGGCCAAATGGGTTCAGATCTCTTTAGATCTGATGTGTTTGGAGTTTGTTTAATAGTTTTTCTTTAAGATTCTTTCGTTTTCACCACTATTATCAACAAGTTTCACTTTTCCCCTAAAGCTAGGGTTTTGTTCCCAATAAGGTTTCTGCAAATGTTTTAAAAATGTTTAAATGCTCAACTCTTGCCTTTCTTCTTTACGGTTCGACTAATTTCTTTGCTTGAGTTTCATCTCTGTGTTTCTATATGCTTAAGGTTTTCCATTATTCGATTATTTATCTCACTGTTCTTGCCCGTTCACTTTGGCTCTGTTAAGTTAACTAATTAATTGATATACTTGCTTAGTTAGAGTTTGAAATCGTACTTCTTTTCAAAACTGATATCTCTTTGACGATCTTTACTTGTTCTTTCCTTATTTGTGACTCATAATTGGTACTACTTTCCTTAATTGTATTATTGGCTTAATTTCTTGGTTTTGATTGTTTTGACCGACCTATAAATGGCCTCTAAATTTATTGCTTACCTTATTTCACTTCAATCCTGTCTACTAACTGATTTCGTATGAGATTCTCCTTAATTTAAGTGATAATTCCAAGATTCTATTATATTAATTGATTGATGTTTAACCCTAATTAATGGGTTAATTGATTTGCATACTTAATTTATGTGCCGTTAATTCTCCCTGCCTTATTTGTTTACCCTGCTGAATACTATATAATCCTACACCATTCTGATTTTAAGGGACAGACCAACACACACCTACGCTTATCAGTTCACTTTCACTTACACACTCACACGCACACAACTTAAGTTCTTTCTGTTACTTTGGTTTATTGCACAGTTTAGCCGGTTGAAAGCCAAGGCTAGACTCTTGGATTCACTTGCCTTCACCTTCCTGTTTTCTATCTTCTTAACTGGTATGCCTCGATTTCTGTTATCATGTTCTCTTCTATATGATATGTAGTCTGTTTATTATAGACTTCAGCATGCTTTTGTTTTGATATCTGATTCCTGACCATCCTTTTTCTCAACTACTATGCCTTAGTTCTTATTGTCTTAGAATGTTCAATGTGTTTTATAGGAATAGTTTATTTCAAACTTTGATGCTTATGTTTTCCATGTAGTTCCTATTTATCTCTCTCTAACCTAGCATGCCTCAATTCCTGTCAACCTACTCTGTTATTTGTTCTGTATGTTTACCTTAGCATGTTTCCATGATTTCTGTTTAACCTTTTTCTAGACTAGTATGCTTTGGTTCTTGTTCTATGTGTTTGTTTGCTTAGATACTTCAGATTTCAGCATGTCTTCTGTTTAATACGTGCGTACATGGTCTCACCTAGTAACAATCAATGAACTGAGTAATATTCAGTAATGGTGTTTGATTCATCTATGAACTGTCTATTCTGAACTTGTTTAGATATTACAAATATGTGTAGCCAATCCTGCATGTTAGTTCAAAGTGTCCCTGCTCTTTGTAAATCACTTTAAGTACCAGTATGAATGCTTAGTCTAAATAAGTGCTAATTTGTTTAAAACTATGTGATTGTTTGTTTCTTGGCCCAGTTTTATTTGCAATCATGTGGTCTGAACATATTCACTTCTGAAAATAAAAACTGCTTTTTATAAAACTATCCCTCGCCCTTATATACTATTTTCAAACTTCTACTCTTAGTTATATAGGGTCCTACCACGCGCGGTGTGAGCACTGCCTAGGGTCTATGAGACCCCTCTGAACTCTGACACACTAGGGCTGGTCTTCCAATCATTTATAACTATTTCTCTAAGAAAGTTTCTGGTGTGAGCATTGCCCGGGGTACCTGAGGCCCTTGGGAACTTTGACACACCAGAAGCCCATTTTGTGTATTATGGATGTACTACCTGTGTGTAACGATCCAACCGGTCATTTTGCGTATTTGGACCCCCGTTACCCTAAATAAGACTTCCCGTAGCGGTTGATAGTAATTTATGACTTTCGAGGATGGGTGGTTAGGGATTCAGAAGTGTTTAGAGCAGTAAAGGAGCACTTGGTTTCTTAAGGTTAGCTTTTAAGGCCAAGTTTGACTTCGGTCAACCTTTTGAGCAAATGACCTCGGAATTGAGTTCCGACAGTTCTGGTAGCTTTGTATGATGATTTCGGACTTATGCGTATGTCCAGAATGGGTTTTGGATGACCCGGGAGCGTTTCAATGCCAAATAGGGAAATTAGAGTTTCCTTAAGTTCATAATTTGGTTTGGAACGTGTTTTTGTGTTATCGAGGTCTGAACGGAATTTCGAGATCGGGAATAGTTCCATTATGTCATTTATGACTTGCTTGCAAAATTTGGTGTCGTTCCAAGTAGTATAGGTCGGTTCGGTGCATTGAACCCGAATTCAAGAACTTGAATTTTCTTAAATTTGATTCAAGGGGTTTTGAGGTGTGATTCTTAGTTTTAGTGTTGATTTGGGTGTTCCAAAGGCTCGAACGAGTCTGTAATATGATTTAGGACTTGTTGGTATAATTGCACGGGGTCTCAGGTGGGCCTAGGTGCCTCGCGGGCACCAAACGAGGCCAAAAACCAGCAGCTTCAGCTGCTGGTGCACCAGGTCTGGTGTGACCGCAGGTGCGGTTGCCCAGATCGCAGGTGCGAGACCGCCCCTGCGGTCAAGGCCTCGCAGTGCAACACCAGGGGAGATGGTCCAAATCCGCAGGTGCGGACCTTTCTCCGTAGGAGCGGATCCGCTGGTGCACAAATCCCTCTGCCTGTGCGATCCCCAGGCTCCTTGCCAACTTCCGCAGGTGTGGTCCTCGAGCCGCAGGTACGAGATCACTGAAGGCAGTGAGCTCATTTAATACGGGACTTAACCATTTTTCACCATTTCTTCTCCACCATAGGCGATTTTGAGAGCTCACAAGAGGGTATTCGGCCTAGCTACGAAGAGGTAGGTAATTTCCATTTAAATGTTGGTTTATTACATCAAATCTTAGGTAGATTATCAACCAATTAGTGCAAATCAAAGGGGTTATCAACCATTTATTTGGTCTATTTTGTATATTCCACTAGTCGCGTGTGGACTCCATAGTGCTTCCTACCCCTTCAGACAGTTGTACTTTATCTTTGGGAGGCTATAGGGTGTTAGGAAACCTCTCTTTATTCATATTCTATCGTGCAGTTGGTTCACTAATTCTCGTTCTTTTATTCTCTCACATATGGTGAGGACTCGTGCAGCTGACGTTCCTGACCTGGGAGATGCCGCTACCCCTACCGTCCGAGGCCGTGGCGGAGGCCAGGGGAGGGAACCGACCCGCAGTAGGGGACAAGGGCGTCACACAGTTGTTCTATTAGCACCCCCAGCGGTTCCAGCAGAGGATCCCATTACTGAGGAGCATGGTGAAGTGCCCCCAGCAAATCCAGCTCCGATGGATTTCATGACTGAACCAGGCTTCCAGGAGGTCATGGGCCGTATGATGCGGTTCATGGACACTATGACCCAGGATGGTTTATTTCCAGTGGATCCTGCCACATCTCAGGCGGGAGGGGGAGTTCAGACCCCACCGCTCAGGCCGCGGGTCAGGTAGCAGCAGTATATCAGACTCCAGGTACACTGTCTGTGGGCGGAGCATAGCCGGTAGCAGCAGCACCAGAGCTTAGACTAGTTGCGGATGGAGATACGCAGAAGCTACTTGATAGATGGACTCGATTGCACCCTCCTGTATTCGGAGGTGAGAGAGGCGAGGATGCTCAGGACTTCATTGATAGGTGCAGCGACAGACTACACAACATGAGGATTTTGGAGTCCCGTGGAGTTGATTTCACTACTTTTCAGCTAGAGGGCAGGGCCCGCAGATGGTGGCAGTCATTTATCCTTGGTAGGCCAGCAGGTTCCTCTCATCTCAAATGGGAGCAGTTCACTCAGCTGTTCCTGGACAGGTATATTCCACCCTTAGAGAGAGAAGAGTTGCAGTATCAGTTTGAGGAGCTGGAGCAGGGGCAGATGTCGGTGACAGACTACGATTCTGGGTTGTCTCGTCATGCCCTTATGATTCTTCCTACTGATGCTGAGAGAGTGCGGAGATTTGTAGCTGGGCTGCACTCAGGTATTAGGGCCAACATGGGCCAAGAGGTGGAGATGGGTACTCCCTATCAGTTTGTGGTCGAGATAGCTCGTTGGATTGAGGGTTATTGATCGAGGGGCAGAGAGCAGGGTCAGTAGGACAAGAGAGTTAGATTTTCTGGAGATTTTAGAGGTACCCCAGGCAGGGGTAGGGGTCAGTTCAGCGGAGGCCAGCCTAGAAGGCCTCCATATTCAGCTCCTCCACCACCTCCCCATGGTGCTCCAGTGAGGCCTTACTTCAGTGCCATGCCAGAGGGTTCTCGCCGTACCCCAGCTATCCAGGGTTCTTCTTCAGGGCAGCACGCCAGGCCACCAGTGAGGTGTTATGAGTGTGGGGATTTAGGCCATACGAGGAGTACTTGTCCCAGGTTTCGGGTCAAGGCTGTTCAGCAGAGTTACCAGCCTACATACTCAGAACCGGCGCCCCGTCCACCTAGAGGTGGAGGACAGGCTGGTAGAGGTCGTCCCAGAGGTGGCGGCCAGGCCGGGAGAGCTCAGCTAGCTCCTATTCAGTCCAACAGAGGTCAGTCTTTAGGTACACCAGCCAGATTCTATGCTATTCCGGCCCGAGCAGATGCAGTGGCCTCAAACACCGTGATCACAGGTACTATTTCAGTATATGGTAGGGAGGCATCAGTGCTATTTGATTCAGGATCCACTTATTCATATGTGTCAACCT
This sequence comes from Nicotiana undulata, assembly GCA_005239495.1. NCBI lineage: Eukaryota > Viridiplantae > Streptophyta > Magnoliopsida > Solanales > Solanaceae > Nicotiana > Nicotiana undulata. The sequence goes on from ML249982.1 coordinate 75,628, forward strand.
TATTTTCTTGTTTTCTGGATGTTCCTCGCGAGCCCTTGGATTCTCCTATATATGTGTCCACCCCTGTGGGAGATTCTGTGGTCATAGACCGGGTCCATCGGTCTTGTGTGATTACCTTCTGTGGGTTCGAGACTATAGCGGACCTCTTGTTGCTCGACATGGTTGATTTTGAGATTATCTTGGGGATGGATTGGCTATCTCCCTATCATGCCATCTTTGATTGTCATGCCAAGACTGTTACTTTGGCCATGCATGAGTTGCCTAAGCTAGAGTGGAGAGGTTCCTCAGTTAGTGCAGCCAGTAGAGTTATTTCCTTTCTGAAGGCTCGACATATGGTCGAGAAGGGTTGTCTGCGTATCTTGCTTATGTGCGGGACACCACCGCCGAGTCTCCGACGATTGATTCGGTGCCGATTTTTCGAGAGTTTGCTGATGTCTTTCCTTCAGACCTTCCAGGCATGCCTACGGATCGTGATATTGATTTATGTATTGATGTGGCTCCAAGCACTCAGCCTATTTCCATTCCCCCGTACCGTATGGCTCCGAAGGAATTAAAGGAATTGAAGGAGCAGCTTGAGGAGTTGTTGGCTAAGGGATTTATCAGGACGAGTGCGTCGGCGTGGGGTACTCCAATACTATTTGTAAAGAAGAAAGATGGGTCTATGCGGATGTGTATTGATTACCGCCAATTGACAAGGTAACTATTAAGAACAAGTACCCACTGCCGCGCACTGATGATTTGTTTGACCAGTTGCAGGGTGCTCGTGTGTTTTATGAGATTGAATTGAGATCGGGGTAGCACCAGTTGAATATTTGAGCCTCGGATGTTCCGAAGACTGCTTTTCGTACGATATATGGCCATTATGAGTTCCTAGTGATGTTCTTTGGCTTGACTAATGCCCCCGCAACATTCATGGACTTGATGAATAGGGTGTTCAGGCCGTATATTGATTCCTTTGTCATTGTCTTCATTGATGATATCTTGATTTACTCACGTAGCCTGGGCGAGCACGAGCAACATTTGAGAGTTGTGCTCCAGACCTTGCGGGAATAGAAGATAAACGCTAAGTTCTCCAAGTGTGAGTTTTTGTTGGATTCCGTGGAATTTTTGGGCATGTAGTATCCAGAGAGGGTATCAAGGTTGATCCTCAGAAGATTGAGGCAGTTCAGAGTTGGCTGTGTCCTACTTCAATTATAGAGATCAGGAGTTTCTCGGGTCTAGCAGGCTACTATCGACGATTTGTGGAGGGCTTTTCATCCATTGCAGCCCCACTGACTAGATTGACTCAGAAGAATGCCCTGTTCCGATGGTCTGACGAGTGTGAGGCGAGCTTTCAGAAGCTTAACCAACATTAACCTCGGCACTAGTTCTAGTATAGCCTTCCGGTTCTGGGATGTATACAGTGTATTGCGACGCTTCACGCGTTGGCTTGGGATGTGTGTTGATGCAAGAAAGGAGAGTGATTGTTTATGCCTCGCGCCAGCTGAAGGTTCATGAGAAAAATTATCTTGTGCACGATTTGGAATTGGCAGCGATGGTTCATGCTCTTAAGCTTTGGAGGCATTACTTATATGGGGTGTCTTGTGAGGTTTATACAGACCACCGCAGTTTTCAGCACTTGCTCAAGCAGAGGGATCTTAATTTAAGGAAGCGCAGGTGACTTAAGTTGCTGAAGGATTATGACATCACCATTCCTTATCATCCGGGCAAGGCGAATGTGGTGGCAGATGCTTTGAGCAGGAAGGCGGAGAGTATGGGTAGCTTCGCTTACATTACAGCGGATGAGAGACCTCTAGCCTTGGACATCCAGTCCTTGGCTAATCGCTTGGTGAGATTAGATCCTTTAGAGCCTCGTCGAGTTCTAGCTCATGTGGTTGCTCAGTCTTCATTATTGGGAGAGATAAAGGCTCGACAGTATGATGATCCATGTTTGGCAGAGCTACGGGAGACAGTGGTTCAGGGTGGTGCCAAGGAGGTTACTATTGGCGAGGATGGTGTTCTAAGACTTCAGGGTCGTTTGTGTGTTCCTAATGTTGATGGCTTGAGGCAGAGGGTTCTAGAGGAGGCACACAGTTCTCGGTATTTTGTTCATCCTGGTGCTACGAAGATGTATCGTGATTTAGCATTTCTGGTGGAGACGGATGAAGAGGGACATTGTGGAGTATGTGGCTAGGTGTCTTAATTGCCAGCAGGTTAAATATGAGCACCAGAGGCTAGGAGGCCTACTTCAGTAGATGCCCAATCCTGAGTGGAAGTGGGAGCGCATTACCATGGACTTCGTGATTGGCCTCAGACTTTGCGGGAGGTTGAGGTGGTTTAGGTCATTGTGGATAGATTGACCAAATCGGCGCATTTCATTCCTATAGCTACTACTTATACCTCTGAGAGGCTAGCCCAGATCTACATTCGGGAGATAGTCTGGCTACACGGTGTGCCGGTGTCCATTATATCAGATCGAGGTCCTCAATTCACCTCGCACTTTTGAAGAGCATTGCATTGTGAGATGGGTACCCAGATAGATCTCAGCACAGCATTTCACCCTCAGACTGATGGCCAGTCGGAGCATACAGTTCATATATTGGAGGACATGCTCAGGGCATGTGTGATTGACTTTGGAGGACAGTGGGACCAGTTCTTGCCTTTGGCCGAGTTTGCTTACAATAATAGTTATAAGTCCAGCATTGAGATGGCTCCATTTGAAATCTTGTATGGTCAGCGATGTTGTTCTCCTATCGGGTGGTTTGAGCTTGGTGAGGCTAAGTTATATGGCACGGACCTGGTGAAAGATACCTTGGAGAAAGTAAAGTTGATTCAGAAGAGGCTTCGTACAGCACAGTCCAGACAGAAGGGTTACGCGGATCATAGGGCGCGTGATGTAGCATTTATGGAGGGATACAAGGTGTTTCTGAAGGTCTCGCCGATAAAGGGTATTACGAGGTTCGGGAAGAAGGGAAAGCTGAGCCCGAAGTTTATAGGCCCTTTCGAGGTATTGAGGCGAGTTGGAGAGGTTGTTTATGAGCTTGCTTTACCTCCCAATTTATCAGGGGTTCATCCAGTATTATTTGTATCCATGCTCCGGAGATACCACGCTGACTTCTCTCACGTGGTTGATTTCAGCACTATTCAGTTGGATGAGAGATTAGGCTACGAAGAGGAGCCACCAGCTATTGTTGATAGACAGGATTGCCAGTTGAGATCCAAGAGAGTTTCTGCAGTAAAGGTCCAGTGGAGGAGCCAACCAGTCGAGGAGACGACTTGAGAGTCCGAGGAGGACATGCGGAGCATATATCCGCACTTATTCAGCACTTCGGGTATAATTCTAGACCCGTTTGAGGACGAACGTTTTTTTAAGATGTGGAGAATGTAACGACCCGACCGGTCGTTTTGCGTATTCAGACCCCGTTCCCCTAAATAAGACTTCCCGTAGTGGCTGATAGTGATTTATGACTTGCGGGGATTGGTGGTTCGGGATTCAGAAGTGTTTAGAGCAGTAAAGGAGCATTTGGTTCCTTAAGGTTGGCTTTTAAGGCCAAGTTTGACTTCGGTCAACCTTTTGAGCAAACGACCTCGGAATCAAGTTCTGACGGTTCCGGTAGCTTCGTATGATGATTTCGGACTTGTGTGTATGTCCGGAATGGGTTTTGGATGACCCGGGAGCGTTTCGACGCCAAATAGCGAAAATAGAGTTTCCTTAAGTTCATAATTTGGTTTGGAATTTGTTTTTATGTTATCGACGTCCGAACGGAATTCCGATATCGGGAATAGTTTCGTTATTTCATTTTTGACTTTCTTGCAAAATTTGGTGTCATTCCGAATAGTATAGGTCGGTTCGACGCATTGAAACCGAATTCAAGAACTTGAATTTTATTAAAATTGATTTTAGGGGTTTTGAGGTGTGATTTTGAGTTTTAGCATTGATTTGGGTGTTCCGAAGGCTCGAGCGAGTCCGTAATATGATTTAGGACTTGTTGGTATAATTTCACAGGGTCTCGGGTGGGCCCAGGTGCCTACCGGGCACCAAATGAGGCCAAAACCCAGCAACTTCAACTGCTGGTGCACCAGGTCTGGTGTGACCGCAGGTGCGAGACCGCCCCTGCGGTCAAGGCCTCGCAGGTGCGGCCCCAGGGGAGATGGTCCAAATCCGCAGGTGCAGACCTTTCTCCGCAGGAGCGGATCCGCTGGTGCAGAAATCCCTCCGCAGGTGCGATCCCCAGCCTCCTTGCCAACTTCCGCAGGTGCGAGACCGCAGGTGCGGTCCTCGAGCTGCAGGTGCAAGATCACTAATGGCAGTGAGCTCATTTAATACGGGACTTAAACCATTTTTCACCATTTTTTCTCCACCATAGGCAATTTTGAGAGCTCACAAGAGGGTATTCGGCCTAGCTACTATGAGGTAAGTAATTTTCATTTAAATGTTGGTTTATTACATCAAATCTTAGGTAGATTAACAACCAATTAGTGCAAATCAAAGGGGTTAGAGTGGAAACCTAAGGTTGATGAACTTTAGAGAATTTCACCACTTAGATACCATGAAATCATACAAAAACTATATATTAATGACCCTTAGGCTATGGGTGAGTGTGTTCTTCGAAAATTTTCGGAATCCGAGCATGTGGGCCCGAGGGTGTATTTTGGGATTTCTTCAAGAATGATGAATTAGCTAAACTAGTAAGATAATTCCATACTTTAGAGTGCATATTAACGTATTTACATACATTTGACTAGTTTCGAGTCCTTGGGTGACGAGTTGGGAGTTTCAGGCGCGTTCTTGACCCGGGAAGTAGGTTCTACGCGAGGTGAGTCTCCTTTCCAACCTTGTAAGAGGGAATTGCCCCCATAGGTATATATAAAGAATTGAATTATCCTTATTTGCGGGGGCTACGCACGCGCAAAGTGACGAGAGTCCGTGCGTAGCTACTACTATGTTATGGTGGGTAGAATTTAGGATTCACAAGCATGCCTTTATGTGCCTTACCTGTATCTTTATATGTGTTCCTAGTTGCTTATTATCTCTGAATTTGACATGAGGATATTAGGAAGTTATGTGTAAGTTTAAGTGCGTAAATCTCTGTTTTCAAGTATAATCCATGATAAATTCCTGAATTTCCTAATAATTCTATGTATGTATACGAGCACCCGTGTTGCGTGTATGATTCGTGAGCGGGGTAGCCTATAATTATGTCAACCGCGTCGCATGATCGATTCACGAGCGGGGTAATAGATGAATCTATGGTTCGAGCCGTTCGACCCTCGGCAGTGCATATTTATTTTTGCGTCGCGTCAGCCGTACGCTTCGGCATATTATGTGCTATCTACTTGACTGAGAGTCTTGTTATTATTAAATAAATTGCTTCATGTGACTTGAAATTTTTGTGATAATTGCTATTTGACTCATGAGAATAAATTGCAGTTTTATGTAATTGATACTTCATGCCGTAGTGATCTCCATGACTACTATTCCTGTCTAGACTTATTAAATTATATTATTTGTTATTGACCCTAGTAAGTATCACGTTTACCTCTCGTCACTACTTCTTCGAGTTTAGACGGGATACTCACTGGGTACATATTTATTTATATGTACTCATGCTACTCTTTTGTACTTAATTGTACAGGTTCTGAGGCTGGTGCATCTGGTTATATACCGTAGCGCGATCTTGAAGGTACTATCTGGATTAGACTACAAGTGAGCTACTCTTCCTGGCATTCCTCAGCAGCATTGTGGAGTTCTATTATTTTTGAGTATTTTTGTCTACCCCTTCAAACAATTGTACATTTATTTGGTCTATTTTGTATATTCCACTAGTCGCCTTTGGACTTGTTACACTAGGTCTTGGCACACGTAGTTGGTTTTTCCTAGTATTTTTCTATACTGTATATGTTGGAAAACGATCTTTTGAGTTTCATTTAATCAAGTTGCATCACTTGACTGTTTTCTTTAAATGATTTCCTAACTTAAAATTTGGCAAGTACTTAAATATCCAACTAAGTGAAGTAACTTCGGTAGTGAGTTAGTGTTGGCTTGCCTGATTCCGGTGTTGGGAACCATCACGACCTAAGTATGAATTTGGGTCATGACACTGGGGATATCAGACTTGCTTGCTTGAAGATCCAGGTTTATGTTGGGTCTGCTAAGGCTCCCTATAGTGTAATGAATAGTATTGTTTCATTCATTCATATTGGTCTGTAATAATGTAATGATCCTTGTAAAAACAGATATGGGGGTTATTAGTAAAAGCTAGGGAGGGTTTTTTATTTATCTTTGTCAGGTTCGGGTAGAAATCATGCATGTAGGTTGTTGTGATTCTTCATGTGCATATCGTTAGAAATCATGCCTATAGGATCTTGTCTCATTATTTGTAATCCTGAATTTTTACACTTTGGCATACTAGAAATCCTGTCCATAGGTTTTCTATCAATTCTGCATTAGAATCCATGTTCATAGGACTTCCATATATCTCCAATCTCAATGTGCGTTAGAAAGCATGTATATAGGATCTTCTTTGTATGAATAATTAAACTTACTTGGAAACTAATTAACGTCTTCACCCACTTAGATAACATGCCTATAAAGACTATATAGAATCAACTTCAGCACTTAGATATCATGCCTATAGGGAATATATAAAATCAGTTTCTGTACTTAGATATCATGCCTATAAGGAATATATTAAATCAGTTTCTGCACTTAGATATCATATAAAAATTAGTTCTGCAATTTAGATATCATGTCTATAGGAAATAATACTTGTAACCAGTTTCAGCACTTAGAAAGCATGTCTATATAATCTAAAAGATAAAATCTACCTGTTAAAATCAGTAACTGGTTTATAAATTATGGCCTAATTAACATTTTAGATACCATGCTTATAGGATTCTGCTTCGGTTATCACTTAGGAAAACTTATAGGGTAGTTAAAGAATTCTGGGTCTAAAAATAATTCTTGTATTTTGAAATATGCCCGGATTCAGAGTATTAACACAAATTAGTAGGCAAACTGATAGGTACCGCTTCTCATTATGATAAAACTGTCATGTTATATTCTATTTATGCTCATCTAGATATCCTGCCTATGGGGTCTTAAACCATTAAAATTGTCTGTTTGAATTGCGTGCATTTGTTGTTTACTTGTGGAGGTTAACATGAGCCCTTATTTGCTCTTTATGTGACAGTCCTACTTGACTTTTGTTTGTCGCTTAGTTTTCTCATTTAAGCAACAGAGGTGAGTTTCGAACCACCTTAAATAGAGGTCCTAAACACCTCCAGGGCCATAGGTAAGGGACAGGTAGTGCACGCATAAGGTATGCACTAGAAGCTATTAGAACGCTTAGGGTAATAACTGAAAAGGTAGTAATTGGATAGTAAATGATATGATGACCTGTGCGCTAATACTATGCGTAACACCCCAATTTGGGGAATGTCACCAAGTATTGCGTGGAATGATCCTATAGGCTAAAAAAAACCTAGGACCTCTTTAATTCATGTTTTAGAATAATATCTATTTGTTTTAAATTGTTTAACTTTCTTCTAAAGACTAATTTGCTTAGTTGAGTTTGGCCAGGACCCACCATTGTGGACCTCGAGGGGTGCCTAACACCTTCCCCTCAAGGTAATTACGAGCCCTTACCCAAATCTCTGGTGACGTAAACTAGTTTCATCAGTTATTTGCTTTAGGTTCCCTAACGCACCTTAATCCGTTAGGTGGCGACTCTTCAAATTCTTTACCCCGTCCCAAAAGTAAGGGAATTGTCCCAAAAAATGTCGAAACCCGGACTCCGCGAGAAAAAAGGGGGCGTGACAGCATGGCAACTTTGCTTGGGATAACCCTTAGGCTCTTACCATGACAAACTTGTTTTTCAATTCCTTTCCCCCTCAAGTTGTCCGCTTGAGGGTACCAGTCTAGACTTCTATACAAACCTTACTCCAATTAATTGTACGTGCATCATGGTCAAACCTAGCCAGGGTTAATATGTTGTCCACATAATAACCCTTTAAGACAAGCCTTGTCCTAAAGTCCACCGGGGTTTCCATAATCCCAACGGACGCAACCACGATTTGTGCATTAATTTGGAGAAATAAGTGCCAATATGCTAATCACTGATGTATTAATAGTCGAATTTGGAGGGAGAAAGGGCCTAACCATGTTTGTTTTGCAGAAAAATGAGGCACGAAGTCCCCAAGTTCGGTATGGCCCGTAGTATACCACCATTGTTGCTAGATTGGTGGGACGATCTTTCATCAAGTGACAAAAAGCATGTGAAGAAGGTCCAGGGAAATTTGCCTTCTTTGTTGGACATCCAATCAAATAATATGTTGATCGAAGCTGCCACGATATTCTGGGACAGTGAAAGATTCGTGTTTCGCTTTGGGAACATAGAAATGAACCATATCCTGGATGAAATAGGGGGATTCACCGGGCTACCTTGGGGACATTCCTGGTTTATTGCTGCCAAAAAATCGTACCGCTAGGGGATTTCTGAAGATGATGGGTTTGAAAAAGAATGACAATTTGGAATGCTTGAAGAAGTCCTACATACCCTTTAACTACCTCTATGAACGATACGGTCATAAAAAGTCCTACCGTATCTTCCATGATGAATTCTCTATCACTTCCTTGGGTCATATTCACCGAAGGGTTTTTGTGTCCGTCGTCTGCTTCCTGGGTATGATAGTGTTCCCAATGCAATGGGACAAAATTCACACCAGACTAGCTATGGTAGACAAAACCTTAATGGAGGGAATCGAGGGGAAAACATATACCATTGTCCCTATGATCATAGCTGACATCTACTGGGCCTTGGACCGCTGCCAGAAGTAGTTCAAACACTTTGAGGGTTGTAATATGCTACTACAGGTTTGTTTATTGGCGCATCTCTAGAGAGGTCGATACCGTCAAGAGTTTCCACGAAGGTCATGGAATGATCATATAGCTTTCCATCACCCTAAGAGAGTGACTTACATCCCGGATAGGTTTTCTCAACTAGAAAGTGCTACAGAATGGGTGCAGTATTTTGACAATTTGACTGAGGATCAGGTCTGTCACGACCCAATTTTCCCTATGTTGGGTATCGTGATGGCACCTAGTCTTAAGGACTAGGTAAGTCTAACATTTAGTAAACATAAATCCTAATGTTGAAACTTTTAAATACTTCTTAATAAAAATCTCTATACATTACATTTCATCCCAAAACCCAGTAAGTACAAGTCATAAGTTGTAAAGAGTTTACACTAACATCTCTAAATACCACTGTTCGGAATGAATAAAACAGTGTGAAAATTTTAAATACAAGATGGCGACTCCGAAACCGCGAACGCCGAGCGATTTTACCCCGAGTCTCCGCCACAGCAACTGCGCTGCTAACTAACGATCGGCCGACTATGAAAAAACTTAGAATATGCACAAAAAATGTATAGAAGTGTAGAATGAGCACACCGCGGCGGTTCCCAATAAGTATCAAGACTAACCTCGGTGAAGTAGTGACGAGGACTAGCCAGGACACCCACTGGTCTAATAAATAAACAGACATAAATATCGAAATGACAGGATGTAACATCTATCTAATGGCTACACAACATAACTAATGAAGTGCGGAAGGGAATACAACCAATAACAACATAGCATCATGACAATACACAAAGAATGTACGAGAACACCCCGAATCCGAATAAAAATCACATTACGATATGAACAAATAATAATTCAACATTTCAACAGTTTCCACGTCAAGCCCTAGCCAACAACCCCAAGTGTCTTTGGAAAATACTTCGAGTGTAAACTTTCATCTGTAAGTTTGTATTGAAAGCATTGAATATAGTCATTTCAAGTAGAAAATTTTCTTTGAAATATACTTTTCTCCGAATATATATATATACATAATTTTAGAAAGAAAATCTTTAAACATAGCTCCTTCAAATACATGGTTTTCAAATATACTTTTCCAATAAAGGCCTTTCAAATATCGTTTACTGCAAGACAAATGTTTTTCGAATGTGCCCTTGATATAAAAGTTCTTCAGGCATAGTTTTCTTCATGATAAATGCTTTTCAGCTATACTTTTCAATATATATCTTTCGATCATAATCTTTTCAAGATAAATCTACCAGAACTCTGTCCGTAGCTCAGAATTTGTCATGCAGTACAGGGGAAAAGCTCTCGGAGTACGTCCGTAGTCCCAATTAAAATATGCAATTAAGTACAGGGGGAAATCTTCTGGAATACATCCGTAGTCCCAATTTAAATATGCAATGCAGTACAGGGGGAAAGCTCCTAGAATACGTCCGTAGTCCCAATTTAAATATGCAATGCAGCCAACAGAGATAACAACCACAACAAGACAGAAATGTTGTACATAGCCACAACACTTACAAGGCAACAGGAGATAGAAATTCTATGTACGACGGCCAATCAAATCAAGAACTTAAGTCATAGCACAGTAGAACTCTTTCACAAGGAATAACCACCGAAAGGGGATAATGAGCGTAAAGAACACAGTACACAGAGAGAAACAAGACATAACAATGAATCCACAGTATTCAAGTCAACAATAAGAAACCAAATCATCCCGGTAAGGGAAACAACTATAATCAATCTCGCTTAAATAATTAACTTCACAGAATAAAACCCATCTTGAACCAATGCTCAGTAATCGGCAACACCAAGGAAAATACCGTCAATAAGGATAATTATCTAACTAAACCTAAGTAGCACTTAGGGGTAAATCATATATAAACCATAGTATACGACTCACGGGCATGCTTGACACCAACGAACAGATATTCCAATTATGATTAAACAATTATAGGCTAGATAACACTAATTCTAGTCAATTAGACAGTTTGTGAAGAAAATATAGCATGATGGTAGAAGAGGTAAAATATTCAGTGAAGTCAATTAGGATCAAGTAAACAACAAAGGAGACTAAAAGCAAGAAAGATCTAATTTAAACAGGAAGAGATGAAACTAACAACCAGAAACATAGTCATAACAATTACGAGTTCATACATAGGGAATATAAGGACCTAAGAACCCTAACAGGCCAAATTCGTACATATAAGTCCGAGTACGCACTCATCACCTCGCGTACACGGGATACAACCAACATAGAAGACTCAATTCCTAAGGGGTAGTTCCCCCACACAAGGTTAGGCAAGATACGTACCTAGAAGACGACAACCCGGTACTCTAAAATGGACTTCTCGGGCGAAAAGACCTCCGGACGACTCAAAATCAACTAAAACAACTTCGAAATACACATAAAACATATAAGGAACTATTCTGAATAATAAAGTTTCAATCTTTAAAAATTTATAAAAATCGACCCAAAAGTCGACCCCCGGCCCCGCACCTCGAGACCCATCAAATTTTACAAAATTCGATTACCCATTCCAGTACGAGTTCAACCATACAAAATTTATCAAATTCCAATATCGTTTGGTCCCTCAAATTATGATTTTTCAATTTAGAAATTTCCTTTCAAAACCCACATTTTCCTCCACTGAAAAAAACAAATTAAATGATAAAACAAGGACTAATTCATGGAATATATTTAATTCTAGTTGAAGAACACTTACACATTCGATTTGTGTGAAAAAACATCAAAGAATCACCAAGAACCAAGCTCTAGAAGTCAAAATGTGATAAAATGGCTTAACCCTCGATTTTGAAGATTTATAATTTGCCCAGGTATTTGTTCAATGCGAATGCGGACGAAATGATGCGATCGCATAGAAGGAAAAAATGGCCACTGGTCAAATAGTACTATGCGATCGCATGAAATACTTTCCGATCGCATAAGAGAAGGAGGGGGGCATATGCAAACGTGGGGCAGAGCTGGCGATCGCATAAAGTAACAGGTTCTGGCTCAGCCATGCTCTCTATTGTGCGATTGCGAAGATCGAGATGCGAACGCGAAGAATATAATTTATAGAGCTATGCGATGGCGGACCACTCTTTGCAAATGTGATGAAGGAAAAATGGGCGGGTCAGAGCAATACTATGCGATCGCGACTACTACTATGCGATCGCATAGAAGAAAACCAGAAGACAACAATAGCAGTGAAAAGTGAGGGAAAATTGACCTGAAGCCTATCTGACACATACCCGAGGCCCCTGGGACCCCGTCCAACCAGACATACAAGTCATATATCCTAACACGGACTTTGTCGAGGTTTTAAATCACATAAAAGAACACCAAAATGACGAATCAAACCAAAAATCAAACTTATGAATTTTCAAATCTTCAAATATCAAAACTCGTGCCGATACCTATTAATTCAACCCGGAATGGCGTGAAATTTTGCAGACAAGTCAAAAATCATACAAAGGACCTACAGACACTCCCGTAATTCCATTCCGAGCCTGATATCAAAATTTCACCTATCGGCCAAAATCGTCGAAATTCTAACTTTCGCTAAATTACCTCAAACTACTCTACGGACCTCCAAAACCAATTACGGACGTGCGCTTAAGTCCGAAATCACCATACGAAGCTGTTGACATAACCCAAAACTCATTCCGATGTCATTTACACAAAAAAAAACAAAATTCCGATCAACTTCCATCACTGAAGCTTCCAAAATTGAAAAAACCAATTCTCCCAATTTGACTCTGGATTATCTGGTAACTGAAACCAACCACGCACGCAGGTCAATATACACAATGTGAATCTGTTCAAGACCTTGCGCCATCGAACAGAGCTTAAATTCTCAAAACGACTGGTCGGGTCATTACAAGGTCCAATGGATGTTCGAGTGGTTCCCACTGACGAGTTAATTATCAGATCCAAGGACGCTACACACTTGGTGTTGATCGGGTTAAGAGGTGTATACCTCTATGTTCCCATCAGGGTTATAAGACATGCATGAAGGAAGCAGGTCATACTGTGGGTTACAAAAATGAGTCATTATCGGGCAGATTTTCAAGATGATGACATCCCATACAAGTATGAAGCTCAGCATATGTCGCACTCAAAGATTATTGTACAAAAGGACACCATCGAGCCAGACTTGTATCACACAGGGCATGTACGCCTTTACCTATCATAGTTGGAAGACAGCCTAGCAGGGATAGTTGAGCCGGGAATCGATCGGGGAAATAGGGTCATAGACGAAGCTAGTGAGACCCAAGTGAAATACAACAAACTACACAAAAGGATTCATGACTCCGAGGCCAAGCATCTGGAGATACACGAGACAGACATGAGGTTGATCAATGAATGGAGGGAACTTGCTATCAACTCTAATGAAAAGCTGGAGTTTCTGGAGCAGGGTTTGATGGAGCTGGAGGAGAAGACAAGGAAAAAAGTCGCCGACTACCAGAATGTTGAAGGAAGAGAAGGAGCGCATCTTGCAAGGGTATACCTACTATTGGTCATGTGCGAACTGGGGAACCTGATCGATGGAGCTAGGAAGATCAATCCTGGGGAAGGTCCTTCTAGGACCAAGTAGAATAGATTTATCTGCTTTATCAAATGTAATAAGGCCAAGTGTCAGTAGTGACTTATCTTATCTTAGTGTCGTTTTAGATTCATCTATTTTTACATTAATGAAATGAGGCAATTATTGGCACTTAAGTTCTCAAAATCAACTTGTCGCTAGGCCTACCTCGGGCACAACGAGGCTCCCAAATTAGGACGCGAATTTACATTTTCGCAATATGTGTTTAAATACTGCAAATACTCTTTTCAGAACTCTTACTGACTTGGCTACCTTTATATTTTTTTTCTTTCTTTTGATTATTCCCATTCCCCAAAGGTTGGCTCGCGCATACTGGCATCATCAACTTATCATACAAGATCCAGAGGCCCTCCACCTTCTCCTCCTCCAAGTCCACCAAAATGCAAAGGAAAGGCAAAAATGGATGATCTGAACGGCGTCAGAAAGGACAACACTACACATGTTGAGAATGCGGAAGCTTCCGATGGTCGGGGTACTCATGCCCCAAATGATATGGTTTGGCGACTTGAGCAGAAATTACTTGAACTTCAGGGTGAACTTGAGCAGGTTCGTAGCTTGGAAAATCTCTCCCGCACACTAAACATCCCAGATGTCCATCACCCAAATACCTAGAACCCTGTACCACCTCAGAACACACCTAACAAACGCCCGCAGAATCCTCCCGCACCTCACCAGTATACTACCCCGCCTCAAAACCAACCTCTCCTTCCTCAATACCAGCAAACCACCTATCAAACTCCCAAAAATACCCCACAAATTATCCCCGAACCCTAAAACTCAATCAATGATCATCACTATACCCAAACTCCTGGAATTCACTAAAACAACCCTATATACGTGAAAAACCTACCTTACTCCACTCAACCAATCTCCTATACACCAGAATCCACCGAGAAGGAGCTGCTCATCAAGAACAAGGCTGAGGATCTCAAGAAGTTGACAAGTCAAGTTTAGGGTGTTGAAGGGGGAGGGATAGAAGGTATGAATTATGAGGATTTATGCATACATACAGACGTGAACTGTGATACTCTCAATTTACACCTTAAAAGAATGTAAGCGATCATTGTCAAATATAGTAACCCAACAAGGTTGGGGTTGAATCCCACAGAGAACAATATGAGGGCGTTAAGAATGCTAGAGAATTATCACTTATCGTGCAGTGCCAAAAAAATATGATTTTGGATTTTTGATGATTGTTTATAACTAAATGCGAAACTATAAACTACCCTAG